>BQNB010023542.1:18182-61687 GCA_026074375.1 Tanacetum coccineum
AAACTCCCAATCCTCTCAACCAAACTAGCTCGCTCTCCACTAGCTACCATCTGACTAGTCTCCAACTGTCTCTGAGTGGTCTCAATCTCAGTAATCCTATCAATACGAACCTCTGACATGTAGTGAACTATATCATAAATAGTATCCTCAAGATCAGGTATACCTCCTCTAGAAGACTCAGAACTATCACCAATAGCCAATGGATCTACAACGATCTCTCTCATGTCTGTCGCACTAGCCTTTGTCTCAAACTCCTCATCATCCTCCCTAACATCACTAGTAACAATCTCAAATCTCATACCTACATCATCCTCAGGGTGAGCTACAACTCCCTCACTAATATCTATATCTGCAACAGCCTCTGCATCAGCAGTATCCACCTCCATATGCTCTTCTCTGCTATCCTCTGGTGAGTATGAATCTCTAAACCTCTTGCGAGGTGGTAAAAGATCAGCAGGAGTAGGGGCTATCGACCTCAAAACATGAGTAGGTGATGGTACCAAAGCAGTAGGGAACCTACATCTCTTGCGAGATGGCCTAGAAGAAGGTGAAGATGAATCCAATGACCTCTCAAAAGATGAACCTAAGGATGACTCTGATGTAGTCGGTGGGTAAGGGGTAGACAATGGTGCAGACCTCCAACGTCTAAAAGCCTCACTATGTCGTGGAGTCCTAGCAAGTGATCGATGAACAAATCTCTGTGGTGTAGATGAATCAGCATCGGTGGTGTCTGGTGGTGTATGTCCGGATAAGGAATGATCTGAAGGTGCACTAGAAGAAGATGAGTCTGGTGAAGAATGACGATCCGATGAATGATGAGATACACGTCTCCATGCAAGTCTACGAGCAGGAATGGGTCTAACTCTCTTCCTCGCAGTCAACAACTTACGCGGCCCATTGAGGTGGGTGCGATAAGGTCGACCGAAGGGAATAGCCTCACCGGGTCGGACAAGAATCGTTGAACGTCGACGAATCCCGGGTGGGGCAACAACAGGTGCAAGGGGAAACTCTGATAATGGTGCAAGAGTATCATGAGATGACAATACGGGTCTCTGCTCAGCAGGCTCGGACTCACTGTCCGCCTCTAAGTCATCAGAACATAAGAAGGGCGAAACCAATGGCAAATCTGGTACGGGAGGTAAAGAATCCTCCGATGGATCAGAATCAGAAGAAGGTGAATAATCCACTAAATCAAGTACCCCGGCAGGTGAGACGACTGAAACTGCCCCCACCTCCGGTGTAACTATAGGGTCAGCTAGAACAATAGGAACCTCAAGGATAATAGCAGGAATAGCACCAAAGAGAATCACTCGTGGGGCATGAGAACCCACACTCTCCTCAGATGTATCAGACGAAATAGAAATAACAGGAGCAGCCATGACCTGCACAAGCACAAGTTTATATAAATCCTCTTTATATGAAACCATGCACGTGCAAGTAAACCCAAGAAATAAGTACGATACAAAATATGATATGGCAAAATGATGAATAATGTAATTATGGCAATATGATATATATAATCAATACTTTTATATATTAAACGCTATTATTATAAGATATATATGTAAGCAGGTAAGGCACGTAGGATCACATACTGGTTATAGACCAGACCTAGATATACTACCTGGTTCTCTATAACCTTGGCTCTGGATACCAATCTGTCACACCCCCAAACGGGGCCTAGTCGGAAACACGTGTCCGGGGGCGTGACGTCATAATATACATCACACAAGATACAAAGAACGACCTCTAAGGGTACGTTTGAAAATCCAACATCGTTGCATTAATTAAAATAGTTAAAGTTTGACATAAGTTTAAAGATAATATGCGAAAGTGAATAAACATTTTAGAAATTGACAACGATGTTTAAATAGTAGATAATAGCGTTTCTTGAAAATCGGCCCAATGCATAGCGACACCAAATAGCAAGCAAAGACATCCACAGCTAAGCACCTGAGAAAAACATGCTAAAACGATCAACATAAAGTTGAGTGAATTCATAGGTTTGAATTTAGTATTAAAAGTAGACCACAAGTTCACAGTACGCACGTGACAGTTATAACATATACAACTTCACATAAAAAGAATGTATATATTGTTGCACTAAGCTCATGACACCGAAGCTCAATTTAAAAGGAAGCATTTTATATGCCAAATAGTATTCCACGCCCTAGAGGTATCTGACCAAGATCACCTATTGACATTCCCACATGGTATATATCCATTTGTTTGGGACCTCCGAATCTAGTAAGCACTACTTACCCGGATAGGGATAATTACTCCTAATAGATCTATTTACAACATTTGCGCTCACTTAACCAGTACGGTCGGTTAAGTAATTGACGGTTCATGATAATTCGGGCATTAGTGGTCTATTCGCTACTTAGTTCCTCTTTTCCCGCTATTAGTTTTAAACCTATTCTAACTTAACTATTTTAATTAATGCAACGATTTTGGATTTTCAAACGTACCCTTAGAGGTCGTTCTTTGTATCTTGTGTGATTTATATTATGACGTCATGCCCCCGAACATGTGTTTTCCATACAGACCTCGTTTGGGGGTGTGACACAAGCCTTATACCTGCTTAACGAACCATCGACATGATATTTATGTTGAAACAACCACATAGACCGAACCATATTAACATTAGGTGGTTTCAGAACAATAATCCAAGTACCATTTTTAATCAACGCATTATATTCATCATACATAGCATCTTGCCAATAAGGATCAGATAATGCAATAGAATGAGACTTAGAAAGGGGAGAGATAAGCGACGTGGGACCATAAAACCGAGGATTAGGCTTAAACATGCCAACTTGTGAACGAGTGATCATAGGATGAGTTCGAGGTTGAGGGTTTTGCGCCGGTGTGGGGTTATGGGCTAATGGTTAGGATTGGGCTGATTGTTGTTGTTGGGTCATGGATGGGGGAGACGTAGTGGGTGATGGGACCGGTTGTTGTTGGGCCATGGGTTAAGAGATGGGTGAAAGAGGAGTTTGTTGCTGGGTCGGGGGTTGTTGTGTTTGTTGTTGGGCCGAATTTTGTTGGGTTGGTATTTGGGTTGAATGTAGTGGTGTAGTAGGACGGGGGTTACGTTGAGAGTGAATAATGTGGCGAGTAATAGGTGAGAGATTGGGTTCGAGGAAAGTATATGATGGTGGATGAGCATGTGTAACACTACAATAAGGAAATTGAAGTTCATCAAAGGTAACGTGACGGGAAAGTATAATTTTATTGGTGGAAAGTTCAAGGCATCGATACCCTCGATGATATGCGAGATACCCTAAAAAGATAAAAGGAGTGGCCCGAGGTGCAAACTTATGTGGTGAATAAAGGTGTGGATAACAAAGACAACCAAAAATGTGTAGGCGAGAAAAATCATGTTGTTTGTTGAATAACTTAGTACATGGTATGTCATTTTGGATGGCAGATGAGGGAAGAAGGTTTAGTAAATACGCAGCCATATGTAGAGCCTCGACCCAAAATGATGGAGGAAGGTGGGCTTGAAAAAGAAGGGTGTAGATGACATTGTTAATGGTTCGGATCATCCGTTTTGATTTCCCATTTTGTTGAGAGGTTTTGGGGCAAGAGAACCGCATTTGAATGCCATTTTGGGAGAACAAATTTAGTAAGTTGTTGTTGTTAAACTCACCCCCATGATCACATTAAAAAGCTAAAATATTAGTTTTAAATTGATTATTCACATATGACCGAAAATGTAAGAATTTTTGAAACATTTCAGATTTAACGCGCAAAGGATAAATCCGCAAATAATGCGAGTAATGGTCAAGGAATAACACATAATACTTAAAACCACCAGAACTAACAATGGGAGAAGTCCAAATGTCAGAATGAACAATCTCAAAAGAACGAGAAACAACAGAATTAGAACTAGAAAACAGAAGTCGCACATGTTTTCCAAGCTGACATGCATGACAAACATGTGGGGATTTATCTTTATTACAAGTGATAAATTGACGAGAAACAAGAGAACGAAGCACTTCTTCCCAGGGATGCCTAAGGCCATCCCCACCGTCCCCACGTAAACTACACACCTCAGCCCCTAGTAGAGCCACGACCCTAAAAAGATGTTGAAGGTGGGCTTGAACAAGAAGGAGTACGATGACCCTTGTCATGGAATCGGATCATCCGTAAATGATTTCCATATTTGTTGAGAGGTTTTTTGGGGCAAGAGAACCGCATTTGAATTCATATTGGGCGCACAAATATAAGTATGTTGTTATGGTTGTTAAACCTCACCCCCAAGATCACATAACAAGCGAAATATTAGTTTAAAATTGATTATACACATATGACTCGAAAAATGTAAGAATTATTGCAACAATTCAGATTTAACGGCGCAAAGGATGAAGCCGCAAATAGAAAGCAGTAATGGTCAAGGAATAACACATAATACTTAAAACCACCAGAACTAACAATGGGAGAAGTCCAAATGTCAGAATGAACAATCTCAAAAGAACGAGAAACAACAGAATTAGAACTAGAAAACAGAAGTCGCACATGTTTTCCAAGCTGACATGCATGACAAACATGTGGGGATTTATCTTTATTACAAGTGATAAATTGACGAGAAACAAGAGAACGAAGCACTTCTTCCTAGGGATGCCTAAGGCGTTGGTGCCACGTAGTGGGACTGACAGACAACAAAGCATGAGGAGTAAGAGAAGGTTGGGTGATAGGATAGAGATCTCTCGAGCTATCACATCTGAGAAGGATATGACGGGTCAAGAAGTCCTTCACTGAGAAACCAAATGCATCGAATTAAACTGTACAATTGTTATCTCTAGTGAATTGGCGAACAAAAATAAGATTTTTTATTATGTTTGGGGTGACAAGAACATTATGTAAATACAAAGGACGATTAAGAGTAGGTAAGATGCTATGACCGGTATCATGAATAAAACGCACCTTGGGGTTGGAGGAGGTCGCCGGAATTGTGTGTGTTTTCAACTGTGTATGAGACAAATTTGGTGTGTGTGTTTTAAGCGGTGTGATGAGAGAGAGATGTGGATCTGAGAAAGAATTCGAGGTGGGTTTGGTATGACGATGGTGAGAGAGAGATGTGGACAACACGTGTACAACTGAAAAAGGGGACACCACAAAAGGCATTAAATGCAGCGATTCGGGTCAAGGTCAATTTTCCGGTGGGTTTCGGCAGCCGGGTTTCAAGCGGGAATAGTGGTTTCCGGCGTGTCGACCCAACACACATTAAATGCAGTTGGATGACCCGGTACAGGGTTTTAATAGAGGTAATAATAAGATACATGCAGCAACACGCGTTCTTATACAACTCTCGTTATATACATTCATAAACCATTTATCAATAGACATAATTTTGTCCTTCAATTCTTTTCCTAATAAACAATCATGTTCAGTTAAGAACGATAATTAAACCAAAAGTTTCTCATAGAGATTATTTATGCACTTTGGAAAGAATTATACCTATGATTTCTTTAAACCACAGGGACGAGTTTTGCAATTTATTCTAAGGAAATAAAAAATATATATTGTATTTGTGTAATGAAATGAAGAAGACAAAAGTCAAAGGTTGAGGGGTTGTTTATAAATTTTTTAAATGTTTATGACAAAACATTATTGGAAAAAGTTCAATATTTACTAAAGACTCATCGAATCAGTTCTTAGGCCGGATGGAGTAACAAGACCAAAGTCACCTTACACCTCAGCGCCACGTCAGCTTTCTCTCTCCAACTTTACCACTCACCTTTCAACCGTTTTAACACTCACTTTTCATACCAAACTCACCTTACACATCAATTTTTTTATTTAATTTACTTTCATTCATAAATTACAAACGTAAATGTAAACGTACAAAATTAATAAAAACGTAAATGTATTTAAAACTTTTATTCATACATTAAAAACATTACATAAAAAAGTACAATACGAAAATAAAATACATAACAAAGTACGAAACAAACAAAGCTAAAACTAAGCATTTTGAGCCAAGTGTTCGATCAAATCGTATCGAAGGTTTTGATGCACTTGTGATGATCCGATCCACCTCATAACTTGTTGCACTTGTTCTTCGTTTCGTAGCATGTCTTCCGGCTGATGTGCTTCCTCCGGGAACCATTTGAGAGATATCACATATTTTTTGTATTTGCGAATCATATTATATAATATGATGCATGTGTGCATCATATTAATAATCCTATCTTTTCTTAGCGCTCGTGTAGGATTGGCTAGTATTGCCCATTTCTTCTTAAGAACACCAAACGCTTGTTCCACATCTTTCCTTACCGATTCCTGCTTTTTCTTATACAAAATTCTCTTGTGGTCATCATCAGCTGGTTCTGGAATCATCTTAACAAGTGTCGCCAATTCCGGATATATCCCGTCAACAAGATATTATCCAGATGGGTAAGTTACGCCGTTAGCCACAAAAGGAATCTCAGGTGCTAGGCCGGTTTTGAGATCGTTAAACAAAGGGGGTTGATATAAAACATTGATGTCGTTGTTCGACCCAACAACACCAAAGAAAGCATGCCATATCCATAAGTCTTTCGACACAACGGCTTCCAGCAAAATGAACAGGTTCGAACCATGATCAAGTCTAACATATTGCGCTTTAAAGGCGTACGGAAAACCAAACCACTCCCAATCCGTACAATCAATAATTCTTAACATCCCCGAAAACCCGTGCTTTTCTTCGTGATGCCGATAAAAATTTTCAACATCAGTCACCATAGGTTTCCTCAAATACTCAGGACCATAAATCTCCATAACAGCTTGACAAAAATGATCAAGACACTTATTTGCATATATTCATCTAGAAAACTAGCATTAACGCCGTATGCCAATTGACGAATTGCAGAGGTGCACTTTATCAACGGGAAAATGCCTTCTCTTCCGGCACAATCAGGATTACTTTGAAAGTATACACAGTGATTACTTACTGCATTCACTATCTGGTTAAAATAGTGGACGAGCCATTCGGAACGTCTTCCAAAATCTAGTTTCATTGTACATCGGGGTCTCAGAAAAAAGACGACGACTAGACGCGTATGAGCACCAGCACGATCTCTGGTTATGTTATTTCTTGTCACTCAAGTAGCTTGTCGTCTCATCTTAATATACGTAATCGCTCGTTTAATAAAACTCTTCTTACGGCTACTAATTTCTTCTCCTTCTTCTTCATCATCTAGGCCCATCAACGTATACGAATTCATTTTGATTAAATGCAGAATGTGAGAAGTGTGTATAAATAAATTGAGAGAGATGTGTATAAAAATGGGTGAAGTAGTGGGTATTTATAGGTAAAAAAGAGGGTTTAAAAAGAGTTTTTTTATCAAAGAAACGGTAACAAAAATGTGGGAGTGGTTCACCACTTTTGAACCAACTCGCGCGCGAGTTTTCTTGACCGGCCTAAGGTTTTGGGCGTGACTTTGATTGTGAATGGTGAGTTAATCCATTACTCCGTCCAGTCTTAGGGCGCGTTTGTTTAACAATAAGATTTGACATTAAGATTTACTTTAGGATTTATACTAAAACTTTGGGTTGGATATTACTAAAGGTGGCCCACATATAAAAAATGTTAAACAAAATAAATGCAACATGTATGTGACAGTATAAAAAAGAGGTGCATATGTTTCCACGTCATATTATCAAATATATACACAATAAAATTTCAAAACCTCACCAGTCAGCTTACTTTTAAAGAAGCATGGATATTTGGTTTATGTGGGCACATTATAAACCGATCCCCTTAGAACAAACATAATAAATAAAGCCAAACCTAAATCCTAAAGTTAAATCACTTATAACAAACGGGCCCTTATAATCTATTTCTTCATCAAATTAAAAAATTAATTTTTCATCTTGTCTTTATAAAATTAAGTATATCATAAACCGTTAATCGTTACGCAAAATGAAACATACTATCGTGACGAAAATTAAATCATTTTTTAATAGAGGGGCACTTATATATATACTTTCCACGAACTTTTTTTCGATTCTTTTTCTAGTTACGTTTGGAAAAATCACATGTGATTTATTATTTTTATGACATCAAATGTGATTTTATGAAACCACATGTGATTTGTGATACAAATCACATGTGATTTTTCCAGACGCAACTGAAAAATAAAATCGACAAAAAAGTTCGTTGAAAGTATACTGAAGTACCCGTCTACTGAAAGATAAAAAATACTCGTCGCAATGGTGTATTTTTTGTCGCTTGACGATTTACCGTTTGCATGAAATTATATTTTTTTAAAAGAGGTGTGTTGATAGAAATAATGCCTAAAAACATTATTAATATATTTCACATCTTTACGTTTTGATAATCACAAAATATAAAAACGTTCAATTTTCTGACATACGTAAATTTGGCCCAAAGTAAAAATAAAAAAATAAAAAACACCGACCCAAACTGAAAAAAAAACTTTACAAAATGAGCTTTTATTTATTTACAACTTTCTATATAATAAACTTTATTTTAAAAAAAAAGGTATTGCCCCCGCCGCAACGCGCGGGTTAAATTCCAACTCGTTATACTCAAAGCTCATTTGATACGACGTCGTATCACAGTGGGCTGGTAGTTGGGCTCCCAACTTGGGCCGGTCCATTTAGTTGTTTTTTTTGTTTTTTTTTTGCAGGCAATGTAAAAAAAACCGCTCGGCACAAAATAGAAAAAAATATTATAAAAGTATTGACTTATTCAGATAAAAAAATACCCGCGACATGAGACCCAATACATAAACCCATATAAAAAAACAAACCATTAAACATGAGACCGAAAAAATAAACCCGTACAAATAAAAAAATAGAAAAAAATAAAAATAAAATTTTAAAAGCTCATTGATTTACGACTACGTAATCACAAGTGGGCTGTAGTTGGGCTCCCAACTTGGGCCGACCCATTTGGTTTTTTTTTTTTTGTAGGCAAGTAAAAAATACGATCGCACAAAATAGAAAAAAATATTACAAAAGTATTGACTTATTCAGATAAAAAAATATCCGCGACATGAGACCCAACACATAAACCCATATAAAAAAACAAACTATTAAACATGAGACCGAAAAAATAAATCATTTGATACGACGTCGTATCACAGTGGATCACAGTGGGCTGGTAGTTGGGCTCCCAACTTGGGCCGGTCCATTTAGGTTTTTTTTTTTTGTTGCACGCAATGTAAAAAAAACCGCTCGGCACAAAATAGAAAAAAATATTATAAAAGTATTGACTTATTCAGATAAAAAAATACCCGCGACATGAGACCCAATACATAAACCCATATAAAAAAACAAACCACTAAACATGAGACCGAAAAAATAAACCCGTACAAATAAAAAAATAGAAAAAAATAAAAATAAAATTTTAAAAGCTCATTTGATACGACGTCGTATCACAGTGGGCTGGTAGTTGGGCTCCCAACTTGGGCCGACCCATTTGGTTTTTTTTTTTTTTTTTGTAGGCAATGTAAAAAAAACGCTCGGCACAAAATAGAAAAAAATATTACAAAAGTATTGACTTATTCAGATAAAAAAATATCCGCGACATGAGACCCAACACATAAACCCATATAAAAAAACAAACTATTAAACATGAGACCGAAAAAATAAACCCGTACAAATAAAAAAATAGAAAAAAATAAAAATAAAATTTTAACACAAAAGACATGAGACCCAATACATAAGCCCATATAAAAAACAAACTATTAAACATGAGACCGAAAAAATAAACCCGTACAAATAAAAAATAGAAAAAAATAAAAATAAAATTTTAACACAAAAATAAACCCGCACTATTAAACTTGAGACCGAAAAAATAAACCCGCACAAATAAAAAATAGAAAAAAATAAAAATAAAATTTTAACACAAAAATAAACCCGCAATTCAGATAAAAAAATACCCGCGACATGAGGCCCTCAATAACATAAAGGGGCAATTTCATATCTCCTTTTTTTTATAGTTAAAAATTTTAAAAATACCCAAACATGCATTAAAAACATTGTACATTATGCATTCAATACTTGCACTTTTGGTATATATGAAATTAATTATAAAAGTAGGGTGATATATGAAATTCATCCTAACATAGAGGCAATTTCATATCTCCCCTACTTTTAGTTAGAAATTTCAAAAATACCCGTGTTTAATAATCGACAAAAATGATATATAAATAATGAGTGATCTAAAGTAAAATGTACATAAAATTTGTATATTATTTCTAGCATTTTGTGATTTTGTCATGTATGCCAATGAATGTATTCGAAAAGAGGGGAGAGAGGGTGGATACAATTCGTATAAAGACAATCATATATTATCTTCTTATTATTTATTGATCAATAAAAAACTCTATAGATATATCTAATAATGAATATTCATTTTGGAATATGTGTGGGGTTTGCTTTTGTTGGGGCAATGTTTTTCGCTTGGGCCCTTAGAATATGACTATTTAGGTGAAAAACAAATAAATAATCAAGCTATTCCTTATTTGTTTATTCATTATCAGTATCAAGCAATAAATACTGAAAGATTTTAGTAGAATTATATATGATGAACAATTGTTCTTAGACTAGGCAATATCTAATGTTTACCATGCTAAATGGACAACTGAAGTATGATATAAAAAGTACCAAAAATGGCGGTAAATCAACTGAAGATGAAGTACTAGATACAACTTGATTTTAATAACTAGTTCATTTTATGTTTTTTTAACTCAAACAATTTTAAACCAATATCATTCATCCTGGTCGTTTGGAACCTTTGACAAATAATAATCCCTTAATTGCTATTATCACTTGACGCGTAACGTGCTTTTTTGTGAAGAATATCGAAATCTAAGTCATTCAGTATAAAAAAATGTGGAGATATATTAGTATTAAATATATATATATATATATATATATATATATATATATAATATAATTATATATGATAAAGATCAAATAAAAAGACAAATATTCGTGAGAAGGATAAAAAGATTTTTTTTTTTTTTAAGTTCTCAACAAAAATTCACAAGATCGTGTATGATGTGCAATGAAAAAAGTTGTAAAAGAGTTTTTCTACAAGTGGATATTTTGCCGAAAAAAATTATTAAAAAAAACTTTTGTGCATTAAATCGGTTTATTTTGTGCATCAAAAAATTCGTTTTGTACCCAACAATTTTTTGACTTATTGCAACAAAATTTTATTGCCATCAAACTATAACAAGTCCGAAAAAATTTGTGCATCAATTTTTTTTTTTTGCACAATATTTCTTTTTTGCGCATAAAAAACGTATAAAAAACTCAAAATTAGAAAAACTTCTTTACAAAAGTTTTATGCCCCAAAATACTGATTAATGGAATTTTTTTGGAATTTTTTCGAGAACTTTAAAAAAAAGATATCTTTTTATCCTTCTCACGAATATTTGTCTTTTTATTTTAACATTTTCTCTCTCTCTAATATATATATATATATAATATATATATATATAATATCATCTGAAAGATAATGAATGAAGAACAAGGAGGTCGACTATGATATTTGTTTTATTGTTACTAAATAAAAGAATTGGATTTTGTTAGATTAGTGAGCAACCAGACGTCATCCTGTGTTAATTATCAAATAATTAAATGAGTTGTCACCTAGCTACTTGGTATCAAAGAATAACGATTTACTGTATTATATTTTTGTTGTGACGTTATCACGATTAGCATATATCAAACCAACGACAAATTAGGGATTTATATATTATTTTGTTTAATTTGGGGTGATACGAAGAATGACGTTTTGATATACATTAAGCCAGGTGCCTACGGGATAATGATATGCTGATGTTATGTACTTGCTTTTTTTTAATATCAACGTACAGGTTAACAAGTATGTGGTTTACACTTATTTCATTTAACTACTGATGGAACTTGAGCACAACGTACAGGTTAACAAGTATGTGGTTTACACTTTTTTTTATATCAACGTACGGGATAATAGAATGCAAGTTGATCGTATTCACAACTTGAGCACAACTTTTTAAAGAAAAGGACAACTTTTCCTCACAAATAATTGATGACAAAATTACAAATTATATTTTCAAGACACGATTTGAGTTTTCTGTAATTGTGCGCGGCGTTGTCTTCGTGAAGCAACTTGTAAAAACCTAAAAATTTGGTTTGACATTTTATTTCGCCATTTTGAATATTCATCCTAAATGTAAATAATAAGTCTTTAACATAAAACCTAGGTTATAAATTATTTTTGTAATAATAAATACATAACATAAGAGTATTTTTTTTTAATAATAAATACAAATAATCTATATATATATATATATATATATATATATATATATGGCCGACCCCCCCCCCCCCCTCCCCCTCTTTATTTAGTATGATATTTTTTTTTTTACAAAACCTATTTTAAGTATTAAGTGTAAAAGGATTAAGACAAATCTTTTGAAATCTTCTAAAAGAATAAGAAAGTTTTGTCTCCCTCTTCTCTCCCATATATTCAGCCGATCTCTCCCCTCTCCCTCATTATTCTCTCTCAAAAATTTTACTCCAAAACTTGTGTTCATCCATAGAATTTGCAAGAAGAAGAAGGTGGTGTAGTAATTGGTGATCCCGGTAGTGTTTTTCAAGCCTTGGTGTTTTTGGTAAACTGCTAATAGTTTCGATCAAGGATGTATTTCGTGAGAAACATGAAACCACAAGGATGTATTTTGCAGTTTACTCTATTTTAAATTTGGGGTGTTTCGAAGAAATGAGTGTTTTGATATACATTAAGCCAAGGTGCCTTCGGGATAATGATATGCTGATGTTATGTACTTGCTTTTTTTACATCAACGTACAGGTTAACAAGTATGTGGTTTACACTTATTTCATTTAACTACTTTTTTTTTGAACGGCAACTTTATTAAAACTAGCAAGGAGCTAGAAAATTACAAAGAAATCAAATGAGGGTGTAGAAGCCAATTAACCCAACTCATAGATCTATTACCTCTAGCTACACACGAATTAAAAGAACGAAGAGTAATGTCATCAAAAATAGAACATATGCGGGGTTTAGCCTCCCCAAAAAGATTCAAAGAGTCTAGTTTCTGAAAATTCCGGGCTCATGTCCATTGGAGGTTGGGAAGGTCGATTTTTAATTTTTATAAGATTAAGTGTCGAATCTGAAATTTCTATCCGAAAAATTCAGTAGTAGAATTTGATTTTTAATTCTCAAACCGTAAGGAGTTAGCCTTTAAAATTCGAAGTGGTAAATCTTCATGATATTAGCTACATCCATGATTTTTTTCAGAATTTTCTGAGTTGTTTAAGTAGGTTTTTTACGCGTGAACTTTTCGAAAGTACCAGCTAGTCATTTTCTAGATCAGTTTTGGTAACGATGGTTAAAGGGGTATTTATACATGGAAATAAAATCAACCAAAATTCATGGGCATACTAGACACATGTGGGAACCTCTGTGATTTTTGGTAGAATTTTAGGAGGTCATTTAATGGGTCTATTAAATTGGAAACCAACTCTTAAAAAGTTCACAGATTCTGAAAATTAAGAAAACCCTAATTAGGTTTCTTACGTGCTTTATGTAGTAGATTTAGAATATGAACATATAAAATAAGATATATAATGATATGTAATCATGAATTCTTGTAGATTCCGTGAAGAGGGAGTGATCTCTTGTCTTTGTGTTCTTTCTCTTCGTTGGGTGTTTGTTAAGGTACATATATTATGTCCTTTAAGTAAGGACACCTCGTGACTTGATTCTCATTTGTTTTAGCTACTTTGATTCGTTTGATATTCCGTCTGATTTGCTATCCGTACTCATGACTCATTGATATTCGTTGATATTCTGTTTGATTTGATATTCGCATTCATGATTCCTTTGATCTTCGTTTGAATATGATATTAGATCCGTTATCTTGATTGAATTATTGGTAACTTGTTCAGTGTGCTTAAATCTTTGCCCGAGCTATTTTGGAAATATGTCATGGAGGGGTACCGTTGAACTTGTCATTGATGCATCAATGGCATGACACTATCTGTGGTGGTGTGATTAGTCCACGGCGTTCTCTTTTGACGGATGACCTTTGATTATTATTAGCTTACATATGTATGTATACTCGTCATTGTACTTGTGTATATGGATATGACTTTATTTTGCAGAAAGCGTATGGATGCATCCTAGGTACTTTGTTCCGTTCAGTTCAGGTGAATGGTTGTGTGTGTGCTATACACCCCATTTCACATTTGGTACATCAGGAGTTGCAAATCATGTGTATAACTTATTATGTGGCTATATGATTATATCTGTTTAGGGTCTATTCATGTATCATGTTTAGACATTTATCTGAGCTTGTGGGCATTCCTTTGTTAGTCTCGATTCTTATTCATTTGATTCATATTTCGTATGATATTTGTTTAGCAGGTTCTCGTGATTCGTTTCATTCATTCTTTTGTCTTATTACCTTTTTATTATTATATATGTTCATGGTGCGTTAGACTGCCTCAAGTTCTTTATTCTGCGGCAGGTAATAAGCGAGAAGCTGGGATTTGAGTGTTGAGAGTAGGAAGATTTTAGAGGATCGACCCTTGATAGATTTCTTTTGTTTTGATTTATGTTTAAGACTTCTTTCGTTTGAAGATCTCTTTTCATTTAGACTTTGTTGGAATTTTAATACTTTTGGAAGTCATTTTGTTTCATGACTTAGTATTTTTATTTAATAAAGTCTTCCGCTTGCGTTTATATGTTCTGATATGACACCATAATGTGACTCTTGGTCTCTTTATCGGAGTGGGATGTTACAATTATGGTATCAGGGCCAGGTTACGCCCTGTAGAACCTAGGTTATGACCTGTGAGGATTGGGTAGACATTAGGTTTCCTTTTGATATGATCGTTTCCTTTCGTATTTTGATCTTAACTCTAAATTGTCTTTGATGTTTCATTTGTTGATTTCTAAGATGGTCGGCACACATGGATCTACCCCCGAATTTTCGGGTCCTGCTTTTGATGCGGCGGTGCAGCGAGCAGTTGATGCATTGCTACCTGGCCTCACTACTCGGCTCACCAATGAGATCCGTTATAATGGCGCTGGGGGAAGTGGTGACCAACCTCCTACCATCCACACCTGGTTGGAAAGGTTTGGAAAACAGAAGCCTCGATCTTTTAGCACCGCAACCACTCCAGTTGATGCCAAAAACTGGATTGCTCACATTGAGAAGATATTCGAGGTTTTGGGATGTGCTGATGAATTCAAGGCTAGGTTGGCAAGTTACAAGTTGGAAGGAGATGCTCTCAATTGGTGGAAGTCTTTTAAACAAGCCAAAGGAGGTGAGACGTATGTGGCTACCTTGTTATGGAAGGATTTCCGTGACATCTTCTTTTTGCAGGACTTTCCCAGGTCTGAGAAACAAAAGTATGAGAGGGAGTACCACACGATTCGTCAGAGAGATGGAGAGACCAATGGTGAGTTTATGAAGAGGTTTCTCAGGTTGGCATGTTTCGTGGGTAAGAAGGCAGGTCCTCCTAAGGAATAGGCCAAACATTTCAAGTGGACACTTTGTGATTGGATTCTAGATGGGATAGTGAACACAGAATTTACTGATGTGGCTCAAGTGTCCAATGCTGCTAGGAACATTGAGATTCTCCATGAGAGGTCAAGTCAGGATAACAAGAGAAACCGTGATGGGGACCGTATTCGACCGACAGCTCAGGATAGCAATCAGAAGGGTTATGATCAGAAGGGTTATGACGGTCATAGTTATGACAGGCAAGGTGGCAACAGTAATAAGAAGTCATGGCAGAACTGAGGTCGGCAGTACAACCGTTCTTTTGGGTCTTCAGGTCAGAAAGGATACACGGACTATGCCTCATCTCCTCCATACGACACATGTGAGAAACTTTATCCGGGCAAGGCATGTCATAGGGTTACTAGAGCTTGTTTCACTTGTGGTTTGACTAGGCATATGGCCAGGGATTGCCTAAGAATGGTGTCAACGGTGGTGAGGGAAATGGGAACGACAATCAACCTGCTGCTAAGGGGCGAGTATTCTCTTCGACCAAGGATCAGGCAGCTAACTCTTCAGGTACCGTTTCGGGAACTCTCTTCTTGAACGGTCGTGCTGTTTTTGTCTTATTTGATACGGGTGCAACACATTCTGTGGTTTCTGTTTCATTTACTAAACACATTAGCATCTCCCCTACGCTACTTAATTATACCTTATCGATATCTACGCCTATGAAAAGTCTGACCACGAATATCAGAACTGTCTGCTTCGTTTTGATGATAAGATTCGTTTTGCTAATTTGCTTCCCTTAGAAATGAGTGACTTCGATATTATTCTTGGTATGGATTGGTTGGCTGAACATCGCGCCCCTATCGTTTGTCATACCAATCGTGTCATCTTTGGTGATCTGAATAACCCTGAATTCATCTACCTATTTCAATTTCGATTTCAATTTCGAGGACGAAATTTTCTTTTTAGAGGGGAAGAGTTGTAAAACCCAAAAATTTGGTTTACATTTTTATTTCACCATTTTGAATATAACCTAAGTTTGAATAATAAGTCTTTAACATTAAAACCTTAGGTTATAATTATTTGTGTATTATAAATACATAACATAAGGTATTTGTTTTAAAAAAAATATTCTTATTTTAAGAATATATGGCCGGCCCCCCTTTTTATTAGTATGATATCTTTATTTTTTTATTTTTTTTACAAAACTTATTTTAAGTATTAAGTGTAAAGGGATTAGAGCAAATATTGTGTAATCTCTTAAAAGAATAAGGAATTTTTGTCCCCCTCTCCTCTCCTATATTCAGCTGTGATCTCTCCCCTCTCCCTCATTATTCTCTCTCAAAAATTTTACTCCAAAACTTGTGTTCATCCATAGAATTTGCAAGAAGAAGAAGGTGGTGTAGTAATTGGTGATTCCGGTAGTGTTTTTCAATCCTTGGTGTTTTTGGTGTGATTTTTGGTTTTAATTCTTTGGTGTTATTGTTCTTGTAATCCTCTCCATTCTTGATTCTCTAAGGTATTCCATGTTCTTTTGAATTCATTCTTTGTGTCACCATGATTACACATAAGTTTTGCATAAAATCATAAAATTGTAAAAGGAAAACATGTGTAATAATTTTGTAAAATTCTTTATGATTGAACCTGAAATAATCTTGTTAAAATCATGTTATGAAACCCTAGATCATCATTAATGATGTTTTAATAAAAACCTACAAGATTAGAAACCCTAGGATATGTTTTTATGAAGAGGATTGGTTAGAATTAAGGTTTATATGTCTTTATGTTTCTGTCCAGAATTTTGGGTCATATTGATCGGGGTATAACTTGGTGATAAAAACGAGTTTTGACATGATTCTTGAGCCTAAAGTTAAATTCAAAGAGTCTATTTTCTGGAAAATCTAGGCTCATGTCCATTGGAGGTCGGGAAGGTCGATTTTTAATTTTTATAATATTAAGTGTCGAATCTGGAATTTCTATCTGAAAAATTCAGTAGTAGTATTTGGCTTTTAGTTCTCAAACCGTAAGGAGTTAGCCTTTAAAATTCGAACTGGTAAATCTTTATGATATTAGCTACATCCATGATTTTTTTCAGAATTTTTTGAGTTGTCTAAGTAGGGATTTTACCCGTGAACTTTTTGAAAGTACCAGCCTGTCATTTTCTGGATCAATTTTGGTAACGATGGTTAAATGGGTATTTATATATGGAAATAAAATCAACCAAAATTCATGGATATACTAGACACATGTGGGAACCTCTGTGATTTTTGGTAGAATTTTAGAAGGTCGTTTAATAGGTCTATTAAATTAGAAACCAACTCTTAAAAAGTTCACAGATTCTGAAAATTAAGAATATGTAATCATGGAATTGTGTAGATTCGGTGAAGAGGTTTTGATCTTTTGTCTTCGTGTTCGTTCTCTCCGTTGCGTATTTGTTAAGGTACAGATATTATTGATACATACCTCTCTTTACTATTGTTACGATTTATGGGTTCTTTAGTCCGTTTCGTTATTCGCACAGATATTCCGTTCTTTTAGTAAGGACACCTCATGACTTGTTTCTCATTTGTTTCAGCTACTTTGATTCGTTTGATATTCCGTCTGATTTGATATCCGTACTCATGACTCATTGATATTCGTGATATTCGCATTCATGATTCCTTTGATCTTTGTTTGAATATGATATTAGATCCGTTATCTTGATTGAATTATTGGTAACTCGTTCAGTTTGCTTAAATCTTTTCTCGAGCTATTTGAACTTGTCATGGAGGTGCCATGACCATGTCATTGATGCACTAATGGCATGACACTATATGTGGCAGTGTGATTAGTCCACGGCGTTCCCTTTTGAATGATGGCCTTTGATTATTATTAGCTTACATATGTATGTATACTCGTCATTTACTTGTGTATATGGACATGACTTTGTTTTGAAGAGAGCGTATGGATGCATCCTAGGTACTTTGTTCCGTTCAGTTCAGGTGAATGGTTATGTGTGTGCTATACACCCCATATCATATTTGGTACATCAGGAGTTGCAAATCCTGTGTACAACTTATTATGTGGCTATATGATTATATCTGTTTAGGGTCTATTCATGTATCATGTTTAGACATTTATCTGAACTCGTGGGCATTCCTTTGTTAGTCTCGATTCTTATTCATTTGATTCATATTTCGTATGATATTTGATTCATATTTTGTATGGTTCATTATATCTGTTCACTGAGCGTTAGCTCAGCCGTAATTTTCTTTTCCTACGGCAGGTAGTAAGCGGGAAGCTGGGATTTGAGTGTTGAGAGTAGGAAACTTTTAGAGGATCGACCCTTGATAGATTTCCTTTGTTTGGATTTATGTTTAAGACTTCTTTCGTTTGAAGATCTCTTTTCATTTAGACTTTGTTAAAATTTTAATACTTTTGGAAGTCATTTTATTTTATGACTTAGTATTTTTATTTAATAAAGTCTTCCGCTTGCATTTATATGCTCTAATATGACACCATAATGTGACTTTTGGTCTCTTTATCGGAGCGGGATGTTACAGAACTAGCCATGCGTTTTTATTTGGGATATGGCTATGATAAAAGGGAGGAGCAAGAAAAAATATGGTGTGTTCTAGTCGATGTTTTTGTGATTTTTTGTTGGAAATAATACAGTATAAAGTGAATATAAGAAGAGTAAAAATAAGAAACTACTCCGATGAGTGGAAAATGAAAGAGGAAAGAACGAAACTAAACTACACTCATCACACCTTTTTGCTTTTGGCCACCACTTCTAACGATACTAATGGTACTAAGCTTTTACAAAACTGTGAAAAGATGTAGGGGTTTTCCATGACACTTTAAACTTACGTCTGGTTGCCACAACCCACAACTACAACAACTTTCACAAATAACACCTAACTACACCACTAAGACCGTACCCGGAACCACCAACTAACACTCGTCGTCGACGACTACCCAAATTTCAGAAATCATCCAAAAACATTATAACACCCAACCCTCACCTCATCGACACGACCCTTCACGCTCAACATTAACTTTAATTTATAAACATTGATAAGACAACTCTATGACATTGACTGGATCACTCTTACCTTCACGCGATCTATAATTTTTTAACTTTAATTTATAAACATTGATAAGACAACTCTATGACATTGACTGTATCACTCTTACCTTCACGCGATCTATAATTTTTTAACTTTAATTTATAAACATTGATAAGACAACTCTATGACATTGACTGTATCACTCTTACCTTCACGCGATCTACAATTTTTTAACTTTAATTTATAAACATTGATAAGACAACTCTATGACATTGACTGGATCACTCTTACCTTCACGCGATCTACAATTTTTTATATATATATAGTTCTTGAAACCAATATGTATTGATAACATCCTAAAGTGAACCTTAAAAAAATGGCGTCAAATATAAAAAACTTCAAGTGCTTAATTCATTTTAATGAAACCAAACGAGGTTCCATACTGTCAGAAGATTTGACATACTCAATGTTACATGAAATGGTGATGCAGAAATTCAATTTGGAAGCAAATGCTGAAATAAACTTCTCGTTTAAGCTCTCGTCATTTGACTTTGCTGTTGATATCACAGACGACGCTGAGGTACAATTTTTTGTTGGGTGTGCTTGTAACTCCAAAGATGAATTTGCACAGTTGTTTGTTTCTGAACGGAAAAACGATCAAAAAAATATGTTCTTTAATTTTTTTGAATCGACAACTTTAGAAAACGAAGGCCCATCTAATCCAGAAATAACATCGTCTCATTTGAATAATAGTTATAACAATACGTCTTTTTTAAACAATGGTATATCTTTTGATTTAGGACAAAATGATTTTCATATCAACGACTCCCTACAATTGCAAAATGAGCCACATTTTTCAAATCCTGAATCCTCATTTGCCTTCAGATCAAACGAATATAACACAGATGATGTGGTAAATGAAAACCCCCAAAAGAAATTCCATAAATGGCAAAAGTTCATGTCATTTGAGCCTGACATTCCAGAGACACCAGTTTACAAGGCAAAACCTAATATTTCAAAGCAGTATACTCAACAATCTGAAGTTGAAAAGGGTAACATTTTTGACAACAAAGAAGCTTTGATCTTGGCTGTTAGGTTGAAAGCTTTAAACGAAGGTTTCCAATTTTTAACAGACAGATCAGCCCCGGAAAGATGTCACTTAAAATGCTATCATTTTAATCAATGTGATTGGAAGCTCCGGGCTAGACTGTGGGATAATACAGAGCTACTTAGAAAGGTTGTTGAAACGGTTAGTACTCAATTTGTTAATACTAGATTGTAAGATCTATTTTCGCAAAGGTACAGAGCCTTTCTGATTCAGGGAATACTAACGTACGAAATAATTCTGGGCAAAAAGCGAGTGAGTTTAGACTGAATAATGATGAACTCCAAAGGTTTTTTCTTCTTTTAATTTGAAACTTCTAAGGGTTTGGAGGATGTTCTTAAGAACGGGCCATGGATGATTCGTAATAGCCCTATCATTCTAAAGAAATGGACTATAAATTCACGCTTATGTAAAGAAGAGCTAACTCGTATCCCGGTATGGGTTAAGATTCATGATTTTCCTATACAGGTTTTTTCTAAAGATGGCTTAAGCTTCATTGCGTCTCAAATTGGTAAGCCAAATTATGCTTGATTCCTATACTTCTTTGATGTGCGTTGAGTCATGAGGGAGAAGTAGTTTTGCCCGATGTTTGATTGAAATTAATGCTAATGATGTTCTTAAAGAGAGTCTTACTATGGGTGTTCCTTTAATTGATGAGCCGGGGTTTACTATTGAAACTGTTTCTATTGAGTACGAATGGAAGCCACCCTGTTATAATTTATGCAAGATATTTGGTCATGTTCTAGACCATTACGCTAAAAAGGTGTTAGTTCCTTCTATCGTTGTTACTCCTAATGTTGAGAAGACTCACGATGGTTTCCAAACTGTAGGTAAAAAGAAGAAAAAGGGTAAATCTAAGTCCACTAATGGTGGTCAGTTTGGTGGTCACTCAGTAAAACAAACTGTTAGGTTTGAGCCAAAGGCGACTACAAGTGTGCCAAAGAAGCGAGTCTCTAATCTGGTTGGTACATCTAAATCACCATCTATGTCAAAGAATAAACCTCCTAAGGTTACTGTTCCCTCTTCTAAGCTAGATAATATCCCTATGTCTAATTCTTATGCTGCCTTGGATGAAGAAAGTGATGAAGATGTTGAAAATGTCTATGACAAATCAGCTAACTTACTTCATAGTAGTTAAACTGGTGGAAGTTCGTCTACTTTCACGGCTGCTGCTGGTTAGCTTGTTTGGATTAGTTGGTTGGTGATAGTTCCAATTATTAGTTGTTTCTAGAGTTTGTAAGTGTTTATGGCCTGTCATAAGCACTAGTTTTAGGAGATTATCAAGCTCTTTAGCTTGAGGTTAATGTGGTATTTTAGCCATATTCCATTTGTACTTAACCTTTTTCGGTTTTAATATACTTTACCTGGGTAACCCTTTACCTAAAAAAAATTAAAAATCTACAAAATTATATGTAAAGCTATAAAAAAGAATGAAAAGCACGAGCAACCTACTTTGAGATTGATTTTGTGGCCTTTGATCTTAAACATAGATTCTGTGATAAACTAGGATATCGTAGTCGGGACTGGTAGATTTCCACAGCCCCTGGAATCACCTAAAACTGTATTGAATTAAGAAAGATACAGTCCACCAAAACTCTGACCTCGCGGTTAAAACATGCTGAAATAAACCTAAACTTTTACCAAGTCTGGAAAACAACCCAATCTTCGCGACCAGCCTGCTTGGGCACTCTTTTCAATGCAGTTAGAGTCCGAGTTAGGTAAAATGATAAACTAACTTTTTAAAGTATTTAACTTCTTGTTTTCAAAAATTCTGGACTCTCATTTTTAGGATCTATAATGAAGGAGCTATTGGTTGATAAAGTAGGTAACTCGTAAATATTTGGAACTTTTGAAAACATAAATATAAATATTCTCCTTTTTCGTAACTCGCGTTTTAACTTTTAAAACTTAACGCAACTGTGTACGGTGGTTAGGACTTAATAGTAAGGCAGTGCATCATTGAGACACTAGTTTCATTCTATCCTAAAAAGCATATACTTATTTCAGGTTCTCCGGTTCCATTTTCCTGCATCGTTTTTTTCCGTGCATTCTACTTTTTTCAGCTTGCCATATAATATTGCTTGAGGTGAGTATATTAGCCAGCCCGCTTTGCTTGTTTATCATATTTTACAAATCTCGGGTGAATACATGACTTTTTTTACATTGATATAGCAAGGACTCCTTTAAACAATTAACGATTAGCCTAAGTAGGAAACCCACTATGCCCACTATCAAGGAACTGCTAATTACTTTTGTGTACGCGCGAATGTTATAAATAGATCGATTTGGAAGTAACATCCCCTTTGGTAAGTAGCACTTACATTGGAGGACAGAACTAACGTACGTATACCATGTTGGAATTTAGATGTCGTTGAACATCTACTTGGGCACTTTCTTTGCATTAATTTGCAAACATACTTTGTTGTAGCTTTAGTGTCATGAGCTTAGTGCAATCGTAATTACTTTTATGATATTGTATATGTTATATTATTACACACTTTGAAATTTTACGGTCCAACCTTATTACTTATTTAAACCTATGAACTCACCAACTTTATGTTGACATTTTAAGCATGTATTTCTCAGGCGAATAACTGCTGTGACGTACTTGATGTGCATGGAGTGCAAATTTTCAAGAATACATTTCATGGATTTCTACTTGCATACAATGTAACACCCTCAATTTAGCTCGGTCAGCGGAAGGGTCCAATGGTGTTACATCATAGCACAATAACTCAAATCATAGAAAACGACTCAAAAAGAGGCGTTTTAAGAAAATTCCATTCATTTGAATAAAATAAAGTTTACATCACGGTCCCAATAGTTAAAACAACATCACACAACCGTTTATACAAAACATTTTCAATATGAATAATATTTAGCGGGCCTTCATATCTCCATCACCGAATTACCTTTCAAGGGACCTGAGATAAACATTGCAAAAGTCCAACATAATGTTGAGTGAATCCATAGAGTTTATATATAAACAATAATTTTATTTCCGAACACAAGTATCATTTTTCAATATTACCATTGGTATAGAAACGAGTGTGGCCATACAAAGTTATATTGGGGGATTATTATAAGCCTCATGACATCGAACCGTACATATATTCAATATAAGGCCCCACATACACTCTCGCTATAAGGGTATCTTATTCCTATACAAATGCATCCGTGGTGTCATATTTCCCGACAGAACATGAGACAACGCTAGTCGTCACAGATCGGAGAGTGGTAGCCTTCAAATAGTACTAAAGTTCAGTATAAGCCGTATGCCTTTTTCCCGCAATTAACAATTCATGATTTCCCGCGGGTCTTTTATCTAGCGAGTTTAAGCTAACTTATAATAATCAAGGATACTAGCATACAGTTCGGTCCCTTGTGTTCTATTTTAAAAACAAGCATTTATCTCCCACGCCGGTTATAAAACAATAAAGTGTAAAAATGCGAGGCTATGAACTCACTTTGAAAGTATCGGAAGAGAAATTAACAGCGATGGACAACTTGGACTTCGGACACGTAATCACCCGGAAACCTATACAAAATGTATGGGACTTAGGTTTCTAGGTCGAATAAAAATAAAATTCACAATTAAATACGTAGATAGATATATAATATATATATATATATATATATAGAATAATATAAATATTATAATATATATTATATATATATATAATGGTAAGTATCTATATGATGAGATCAACAATTTATAATTCCTCAAGTTTTATTCTCTAGTCCCTTCCTATGTGTTTAACATGTACTAACTTAGCTCGATTTTTTCACTATATTACCAATTTTTTGTCCAAAGGCCAATAGGCCCAGTTATGAGTCCGCATTAAGTAATTTATCCATTTCTATAAAGTCCAAACCCAATCTTAACCCATTAATTGGGCCCAAGTGGTTGGGTCCAAAGTTAAGTCCAATACGGTCCAGTTCATATACATTGGCCCTAATGCCCATATGGTCATATTAGTCAATTTTAAGCTTGATTTACGTGTTTATAGTAAATTTTCCGGTTCTCAAATGTGCGGTAAGTTATTATCAGTAGGTTCATCATATAAAGTTCCCAAAAGTGGTCCTAAACATCTCGGGTTTTATCCGC
Source organism: Tanacetum coccineum (assembly GCA_026074375.1). Classification (NCBI taxonomy): domain Eukaryota; kingdom Viridiplantae; phylum Streptophyta; class Magnoliopsida; order Asterales; family Asteraceae; genus Tanacetum; species Tanacetum coccineum. Next base: position 42,936 of record BQNB010023542.1, read on the forward strand.
AAAAACGCATCACAATTTTCATAGTATTGATAAAGACGAAAAAAAATTTATATGTTAATGCTTACAAAAATAGTCAAATCTTTCAACCATAATTGGTATACTAATAAAATTTTTATTCAATAGTTTCATTTTAAATGTACATTATCAAAGCATAGTCCATTTTATACTTATTTTAAGTAATTAATATAATTAAGGTCACTTCATCATACAAAAGGTCAAGTTGGCAATTTTTTGGGCTTGAAAAGTCACTTTCATCATTTTTATGCCATTTCAAACCATATGAGAATTGGTTATCATCCAATTGGTACAGAACCGACATGATTTTAACTAGGTCTTCTAAGGTTTAAGGTTTATAACCAACTCAGTACTAATCATACTTTTTATACATTCGTCCAGCAAGGTCAGATTTGATGGTCTTTCATCATATAAAAGTTCCCAAAAGTGGGTCCTATCATCTTGGGTTTTAGTCGCAAAAACGCTTTACAATTTTTAGTATTGATATAGACGTAAAAAAAATTATATGTTTATGCTTACAAAAATAGTCCATATCTTCAAACAAAATTGGTATAACTTATAAACTTTATATACCTAGTTGCATTTTTTAAATGTATACATTATAAATCATAAGTCATTTTATACTTATTTTAAGTAATTATATAATTAAGTTCCACTCTCATCATACAATGGTCAAGTGGCATTTTTCGCAGAAAATTCACTTTCATCATTTTTGATGCATTTTCAAACCATAATGAATTGGTTGAATCCTCCAATTGGTACAGAACCTACATGATTTTAATCTAGGTCTCTTGGGTTTAAGGTTTTTAACCAACTCAGGTACGTAATCAAGACTTTTTATACGTTCATGTCCACGAAGGTCAATTTGATGTCTTATTGAATAAAAATGGTCAATAACTTGGTCAATTTTACTTTCCTTCCATTGAGTATCCAATTAGCCACATTATCATCACTCAATTCTCTACAACCTAGGGAAATCAAATCAAGTCTAATAATTATGTAAAAATCCAGAACTTACTATGTACAAACTGCCATAAATTTCCTATTGAGTTCTAGCAAGTTTTCGTGGTTGATTTAGTCATTTACCCTAGACTACCCATGCATTGCTACTATTTTATTACTTGATCATCAAATAATACATTTACATATACCATTAGGAATCGGGAAAATACAAGACTAAAAAGATAATAAAATTTATAAGATTTTACCACAATAAAAATAGAGGAATGATGATCAAATGACAAAAAAGGTAGATGAACTTCCACTTCAAACTTGGCTTCATCCTAAATAATTTTTAATCACCCTTATTTTTACCCAATGTATGTTATAAACTCTTGATTTATTTCAGCCCACAAAAGTCAGAATCACTATTCTTAAAAAGCCTCTTAATCCTTCAATAACACCTTCATTTTCATATGGGATTCATAAACGCATGTGGTGGTATTTATTTGATTTGTAAACATATTATGGAAATGGGTATGGTGGATGATGATGAATTCCGGCTAAAGGGGAGAGGGAACAGAGAGGTGTGTGTGATCTTCTGTGTACACTTATGAGGAATGAGAGAGAAGAGTAAGGTTTTAAAAAGTTACACCATGCAAGATCGACAAACTGATGTGAGATGGCCCATGGTTAAACAGTGATCCGGCTTGCCAGAGCCCGATGACAAGGGGTTAAGTGTGATGAGTTTTTATAAAACTATGTCCCACAATTTGCAAAGCGGGTAGTACTTCAAAGTTCAACCGAATCTTTTAAAAAGGTACGATTTGTAGTCGTTTTTCGTAAAACGTAAAAATAGTACGAGACACGAAAAATAAAAACGAATGTAATAAAAATATTTCTACGACATTTTGAAAATATAAACGTCGATGCTTAACGTATGATTCTCCGGTTCTTCGTTGGATGTTACTAATTTAAAAACGTAAATCCCTAATTACTACCGGTTAAATCGTGAGTTCATAACTTACATAAATTGAAAATTATAATTTAATATACTCCGCGAATAAAATACGACCTGAAATTGACTGATTGTCACAGCATATTTCCCCCTAAAAAGGGATCTTCGTCCGCAAAGATCAATTTTATCTTGTTTCTCGACTTCTCTTGCAAAAATCGCAAGAGATGCAGGGTATTTTCTTCCACAATCTGGATCCTCTCCCGTCCCAAGTGTATCCGGTCAACAACTCGAGTTCCCATCGAACTTAACTATAGGGATTTCCGACTTCTGCGTAAGTTGTTTTCACCTTCTCTATCCATGATTTCAATGGGTTCTTCAATGAAATGCAACTTTTCGTCGATCCTTACTTCGTCAAATGGAATGATAAGGTCTTCATCTGATAGACACTTCTTTAAGTTTGAAACATGGAACGTATTATGTATTCCTTGAAGCTCTCGGGGTAATTCCAGTTTATATGCCCACACTTCCCCGACCCATTCGTGATCAATCTGAATGGTCCAATATAACGGACTAATTTCCTACGTTTTTCCAAATATGAACAACACCTTTTACCATGGTGAATACTTTCAGCATAGCTTTGTCACCCCACTTCGTACTCCAAAGGTTTACGTCTCACATCATGCATAACTTTTCTGTCTACACGAGCTGCTAAGTAATCGGTTCTTGATTTGCAACAATCATCTCTTCGTTTCGCGAATCATTTCTGGTCCCGTGAGTTAGGCATCTCCAACCTCACTCCACATACAGGCGATCCTATCATTTTCCTCCGTATAGCAGCCTTCGCAAGGTGCGGCTTTAAATACTAAGCTGATAACTATTATTGTATGAGAATTCACCAAAGGTAAATGCTTGGTCCCAACCACTACCAAAGTTAATCACAGTATGCACGCAACATGTCTTCTAAAGTTAGTATCGTTCTTTCAACTCGGCCACAGTTTCAGGATGGTAAAGACAGTGCTCATATCCAAAATTTGTCCCCAATATTTTTGAAGAGATCGTCCAAAACCTTGAATCGAAACGAGGTCTCTGTCTAAATAACAACACGAGGCCCCCTCCTACAAACATACTCCTCACATAACATATCGAGTAAGCTTCTCCATTTCTTATTACTTCTCAATTCATCGGAATAAAGTGAGCAAATTTTTAGTTAACTGTCACCATACCCAAATTGAATCATATCCAGACTGGTGTTCCTTGGAAGCTCGTAATGAAATCCATTGGAATTCTCTTCCCATTTCAAACAGGATTACCGGCTGCTGAAGTAATTCATACGGGCTTTTGGTGTTCATACCCTTGACTTTAGCACATGTCAAGCACTTACAAAATATGTCGCAATGTCAGTCCATCATAATTCGGCCTACCAGTATAACTTCCTCCTCAAATCATAGTACATTTTTATCCTAGGGACATTTCCGCCCCGGAAAGCATTCGAAACGTCAAGCACTTACTGACATATGTTGCAATGTCAGCTTTCATATTCGGCCACCAGTATAACTTCCTCAAATCATGGTACATTTCATCTGACTCAAGATGAATGGAATATTTTGATTTATGAGATTCCAACATGGTTAAACCTCTCAATCCTCCAAATAATGGTAACCATACTCGTCCTTTCAGACATTTTGTACCATCTGATCTAACTTCAAATGGCTCCCCTTGGCCACAAAATCCTTCGGCACTAATATTTTCCTCCTTGCACGCCTCAACTTGTGCATTCCGAATTTGCTCGGGTAAATTGTTATGTACCGTCACCACTAAAGCACGCACTCACATCGGTTCCTTATCCTTCCTGCTCAATGCATCAGCGACAACATTCACCTTTCCTGGGTGATAACGAATAACACAATCGTAATCACTCAGAAGTTTAATCCATCTACGCTGCCTCATATTTAGCTCTTTCTGATCCAAAATATATTGTAGGCTTTTGTGATCGGTGGTATACCGTACATTTAGTGCCGTACAAATAATGTCTCCATAGTCGAAAGACAAAAACCACCGCTCCCATTCCAATCATGGGTCGTATAATGTTTCTTCATTCTTTCTTATTGCCTAAGGCGAACAATCAACCTTTTCTCGCTGCATCAACACAGCTCCAAATCCTTTAAGAGACGCATCGCAATACACAACAAAGTCTTCACTTCCTTCGAGTAGTGATAATATTGGCGCACTACACAATTTCAGCTTCAATGTTTGGAATGCCTCTTCTTACGTCTCAGCCCCACACACATAACGACTTATTTTCTGAGTCGTTTTAGTTCATGGTTTGAATATTTGAGAAAAACCCCCCCTCTTAATAAACCCTTCGATAATAACCTTGCCAAACCAAAAATTATCGCACTTCAGGTATATAGGTATAGATTATAAAAATAAAGGGATTCATTGTGTAGTCGGTGCAGCCCAATTTTATAGCTTCGATCTTTGACAGGATCAACATGAACCTCCCACTACTGTACAATCACATGGCCTATGAATTGCACGAATCAAATCCAAAAATCACACTCGAAAACTTGGAGCGTACAACTTTACCGCCTCCTTATGAACAAATTCAAGATAAGTCTTCAAATGTTTACCATGTTCTTCTTTATTCTTGGAATAGATCAGAATGTCATCGATGAATACAATCACGAACTTATCAAGATACGGCTTGCACACGCGATTCATCAAGTCCATGAATACTGCAGGTGCATTAGTCAGTCCAAAAGGCATTACCTGAAACTCATAGTGTCCATAACGAGTTCTAAATGCTGTAATTGGAATGTCTTCCTCCCGTATGCAATTGATGATAAACAGACCGTAAAATTAATCTTTGAATAAACACTAGAACCTTGCAGCTTGATGCAAATAAGTCATCATCCCGTAAAGGGTATCGATTCTCGAATGTCAACTTTTTTCAGTTCTGCGTAATCTATGCTCATTCCAAACAACCGATCTTTCTTCTTCCCAACAGGACCGGAAGCTCCCCACGGTGACGAGCTCGGTCGAATAAAACCTTTTTCCAATAACTCTTGCAGTTGCTTGGACAACACTCATTCAATGTGGCTAAGGTGTATGGCGCACCGAGTGCACAGGTGCAGCACCAAGGAATAAGATCAATACTGAATTCCAACTTGCTTGGGTGGCGGAAAGTCAGTAATTCATCAGGAAATCCATTTGGAAAATCTCGGATAACAGAACATCATCTAATCGTTTTCACCCTTCGATTCTTGTTCAGTCACTTGAGCTAAGAATAGCTCACAACCCTTCTCGATATACTTTTGAGCTTTAATGCAAGAAACGATCTTCAATCAAGAATTATTTCTATCGCATTCGATAACCAACGTCTTACCTGCCAGGGGAAGCTAACCTTTTTTCTCTCACATAAAATAGACAGCATCATATCTTGATAACCAATACCATCCAATAATATATCAAAAACCTTCCCAGTTCTATTACCATCAAGTCATTGGAAAAGAGTGGTTTAAAAAAAAGGTAAGTGTACACCTATTAATACATTATTGGTACTTACTACTTTCCCCGTCGGCCAATTCGACTTCATAGCTAGTGTCTACCTTTAATCGGACTTAATCTTAAACAAGCGGTACTAAAATTTAGTAGATACAAAAACTTTTATCGGCACCCAATCAAATAAAGCAGTAGCAAATCGGTTGTTAAGTAAAGACGTACCAGTAACGACTTTCAGATCTTGTTGAGCATCAACAGCTCCTAACTTGTAAACAGCTCCACGATTATTTCCATCATGACCATTCCTTCTCAATGTAGGGCAATCTCTCTTTAGGTGACCCTTTTTGTTGCAACTGAAACAAGTCACACTATCTTGTCTGGTGTGAATCTTCTGTCGGGGCACCTACAAGCAGCCAGTCTTGTGCGCCTAACTTTCCCACATTACCGCACTTCCAACAATCCCCAATATGCTTCTTGTTCTTGCAACATCGGATAAACCTCGTTGTCAATTTGATACAAAGCATTGGTCATGCTCCAGCATAAGCCCTTACTTTGGTTTTGTCGGCGTTGTAGTGCGCAGTCGTTTCACCACGACCACCATGATCTCCTTACCCTTTTCTCTTTCACCCTCATGAACCCTCATCATTTTTATCTTGGGATTATGTGTCCCATAAGCTGATAACATACGGACAGTATGAGCACTATAGCTTTTTGCGACGAGGTCACATCAGCACATTATTTCTCGATAATCCACGAATGTATTGCTCCACCTTCCCTGCTCAGAGCTCCACCATTCTAGGACAACAACAGGGCCCAAAGAGTTCATGGAATCGGTTTGTAATACCCATCAAATCAGTCCCTTTTAATTTCAAGTTGTACAATTCTTGCTCCAGTCTTTGCAACACGCTTCGAGGACAAAACTCCTCGGTCATCCACTTTCTTACTTCAGCCCATGGAGTACCATTAGCAGCATCAATACCCATGGAAGCAGTTCTTCCATTCCACCAAGTCAACGGCAACGAACATTGGAGGGTGGCGGATGCAAATGTTCACCTTATCCTATTCCCCGACAGTCCGCCCCTTTTTATTCGAAACACAATTCCAATTTCTTTCCAACCACTGACATAAACCACGACACCTTCAATGCCTTAAAAGTGTGTGGATTTACACTTTCATGACGGTCATGTAAAGTACACCCATTAACTTCAGCTTCCTACTGGTCCGCACCACCATTCCAGCAACCATCCTCTAGCGCCACCGCTCCACTACCAACACCGGCTAGATAGCCGTCACCACCCACCGGCTCTATCACCACCGGCTCCAGCACCACCGGCTCCGTCACCACCGGCTCCAGCACCACCGGCTCCAGCACCACCTGCTCCACGATTCATATTTTCCATAAATTCATTCATGGATGTGGTAACTTGGTCTCTAATAATCTCGCGCATACGAGCCACAACATAGTTTGGCGGCATGATCCTGTTACCAACATAATTCAAATCATAATAGTATATCATCAAATGATTGTATTAAGCAAAGGACAAATTAGAAGAAACAAAAAAAGAAAGTAACAACAACACAACATAAGATTAGATCCAAAAGATAGTCCATTTCATTAATCCACCAACAAGTGTTACAAGTTGACCATTGTCATACATTACATGTCACCAGAAGAATGGTTAGATATCTGCTAAAATAACCGCTAATGTTATACAACTCCAAAGACTATCCTACTAATTGACATCGCAGTTTAAGTTAGTTGATTTACAAAAGATACTAAAAATGATAAACTAATCTACTAAGAGTCACTAGGTGGTCCATGTGGCTCGGAAGGTCCCTCGGTCCCATCAGAAGAAGATTTCTTCGATTTCTTTCTCGGACGCTCGGTATCCTCCTCATCAGATGGACGGCTTCGAAACTGCCCCAATACGAACCATGTCTAAATAAAACCTCTTGTTCCACACCCTGGACTCATCAAACTCCTCTCAGCCATATCCGCTCCATAAATAACGAGCCCACACCAAACTCTATCCTCAGTCTCATCCCACTTTTTCTTCAAGTATTCATTTCCCCACTCTCAAGAATCTTCAAACCTCTCTAAAACAGTTACCAAAGTCCTCTCAAAAAAAAACATATCCCAAATCATGATCAAGTATTTCCTTACTTTTTCCGCCGATATTAGTCCTTGAGATTTGAGAATACAATCTCAGCTGGCAATACCCAACTCAGTCTCCATAAGTCTAAGCTCGAGTACGGGTAGCACCAGATCACGTCTCAAAGCCCAAAGGTGCCAATTCCTCCAACTAGGATGGTCACGAGCCAAAGATAGACTCTCCTACCTCATATAAGCCCTCTGAAATCACGATAGCAAAAGCTTTTGGTAGAAGTCCCAATAGTACCTCGGTTGCAACATCAACACAGGTGTAGCCCAAACTAGAGGTGGCGAACCTTCAATCTCCGCGACCTCTAAACTCAGAATCAGATGACTTCCCGCATTAGGCGCTCAGAATTCAGAAGACTCATCGTCTAGTGGCGGGTTTGGCTCACCCTCCACCTCATAAGGAAAGATCAACGCCGCATCGTCATCGACCTCAAGCTCACCTCCTCATACCTCGATATCCTCATCCTTATCATTCCCAAATTCATATCATCTCCTCACTCTAAACCTACCAGATCATATTACCCGGGATGTGGTTCGATGTTGTGCAAACTACTGATCCCAGGCCCATGGTATTTAGTTCCGGTTCTTCTTTGGGTTCTTCCTCGGGTTCTTCTTCATGTTCTTCTTCGTCATCCTCATTATAATCTACTAACTCCTCCTCATCGGGATTTTTTATGTCAACCATTTTCGTTGGATCATGGCATCCCAACATGGGTTTGGCTCGGGAATAACTGGGTTCACTTTCGGGAATAGCTTCCGTTCGAACTCTTAGGGGAGTTAGGGTTCTCCATGAACAATCTGCGTCGTATAAATATCCTCGTATTAGTAAATTAAATAAATTACATAATTATTATTTAATAAATTTACGCAACATGATATATAGAATTCATAATATATAGTACAAACATAAAACTTCTCACCGGTCCTTGTGGTAATACGTGATTAGATTCTTCTTGCACCGTTATAGTCCAAAAGATTTCAAAAATTCTTTTGTTCATTTTCTTCTTTTGAAAATATTTTGTTCTCTATAACTTAAGCTCTTGATACCAATCTGTAACACCCCTCAAATTTAGCTCGGTCAGCGGAAGGGTCCAATGGTGTTACATCATAGCACAATAACTCAAATCATAGAAAAACGACTCAAAAAGAGGCGTTTTAAGAAAATGTCCATTCATTGAATCAAAATACAAAGTTTACAATCACCGGTCCTAATAATTTAAACAACATACACCTCGTGACATGCTGTTTTACAAAGAATCTTCAATCTCTCCACCACATTACCCAAAGTCTTTTCAACATTACCCAAGTCATAATCAAGTATCTTTCTTTCCTTTTCACCTATCTTAATCTTCGAGTCCAAAAGAGCAGTCTTAGTACGGTTGGTACCTACCTCGGCCTCAATAAGTCTAGCTCGAGTATGAGTAGTCTCCAAGTCACGCCTCAATGCCCAAGGTTCCAATCCGCCAACACATGATGAGTCACGTGCAGCAGATGACTCTCCTACCTCATACATACCCCTCGGGAAATCACAGATAGCAAACGGCCTTTGGGTAGTAGTCCCATCAGTAGGCCCAGGTGCAATATCAGCCTCCTCGTCCTTCGACTCAGAATCAGATGACTCCACATTAGGCGGCTCAGAATTAGAAGACTCATCTCTAGGTGGCGGGGTTTGATCACCCTCCACCTCATAAGGGAAGATCAACTCTGCCTCATCATCAACCTCCATCTCGACATCCTCATCCTTGATATCCTCATCATTAACATTCTCATTCATATCATCATCCTCCTCTAACCAACCATTCATATTACCGGGCTTTGGGTTATGATGTTGGGCAAACTGATCCCCATGCTCAATATTTAGTTCCGGTTCTTCTTCGGGTTCTTCCTCAAGTTCTTCTTCAGGTTCTTCCTCATCCTCATCATAATCTTCTAACTCCTCATCATTGGGAATGTCAACCCTTTCGTTAGGATCATGGGCATCCCCAACGTGGTTCGGCTCGAGAATAACTGGGTTTGCTTCGAGAATAGCTTCGTTCAACTCGTTAGGGGAGTTAGGGTTCTCCATGACAATCTGCGTCGTATAAATATCTCGTATTAGTATTAAATAATTACATAATTAATATTTAATAAATTTAATACATATATATAAATTCATATATATATATATATATATCAAAATAAAACTTCTCAATCCGGTCTTGTCGGTAATTTGGAGATTCTTCTTGCACCGTTATAGTCAAAAGATTTCAAAAATTCTTTTTATTCATTTTCTTCTTTTGAAAATATTTTGTTCTCTATAACTTAGGCTCTTGATACCAATCTGTAACACCCTCAATTTAGCTCGGTCAGCGGAAGGGTCCAATGGTGTTACATCATAGCACAATAACTCAAATAATAGAAAACGACTCAAAAAGAGGCGTTTTAAGAAAATTCCATTCATTTGAATAAAATAAAGTTTACATCACGGTCCTAATAAGTTTGACAGCATCATACAACGTTTTACAAAACATTTTCAAATGAATAATTATTTAGCAGGCCTTCATATCTCCATCACCGAATTCTTCAGGACTGAGATAAACATGCTATTAAGGTCAACATATAATGTGAGTGAATCCATAGAGTTTTATTATATAATCAATAAATATCATTTCCGAACAAAAGTTTTTCTTTTTCAATATTCATGGGATATAACATGTTGGCCATACAAAGTTATTCAGAGGTTATTATAAGCTTATGACACGAACTTACCATATATTCATATATGCCCACTATACACTCCGCTATAAGTGTATCTTATTCTCTATACAATGCATCCGTGTTGTAATATTCCCGACACAAGACGTTAGCTAGTCGTCACGGATCAAAGGTGGTAGCTCCATATAGTACTATTTATGTATACGCTTATGCCTTTTTTCCCGGCAATTAACAATTCATATGATTTCGCGGGTCTTTTATCTAGCGAGTTTAAGCTAACTTATTAATATCAAGGATACTAGCATTCATTCGGGTCCTTGTGTTCTTATTTAAAAACAAAGCATGTTATCTCCCTCGCGGGTTTTTAAAACAATTAAGTGTATAATGTGAGGCCTATGAACCACTTGGATAGTTTATCGGAAAGAAGTAACGGCGATAGACGAACTTGGACGTCGGCACGTAATCACCCGGAACCTATACAAAATGTATGGGTCTTAGGTTTCTAGTCGATAAAATAAAATTCACAATTTAAATACGTATATTATATATACATATATATATTCTTATATGATGTATCACAATTTTATAATTCCCAAGTTTTATTCTCATAGTCTTCTATGTGTTTAACATGTACTAACTTAGCTCATTTTTCACTAGTTATTACCAATTTTTGTTCAAAGGCCCAATAGGCCCATTTATGAGTCCATTAAGTAATTTAGTCCATTTTATAAGTCCAAGACCAGATCTTAACCCATTAATTGGGCCCAAGTGGGTTGGGTCCAAAGTTAGTCATAGGGTCCATTATAAACTTGGGCCTAATGCCCGATATGGTCATATAGTCCATTTTAGCTTGAGTTTACGTGTTTACTAGTAAATTTTCGGGTTCTCGATGTCGGGTTAAGTTTATTATCAGTAGGTTCATCATACAAAAGTTCCCAAAAGTGGGTCCTACCATCTCGGGTTTTAGTCGCAAAAATGCTCTACAATTTTTAGTATTGATATAGACGTAAAAAAAATTATATGTTTATGTTACAAAATAGTCATTCTTTCAAAAAAATGTAATTGGTATACTTATACAAATTTTATATTCTAGTTTCATTTTTAAATGTACATTATAAATCATAAGTCATTTTTATACTTAATTTTAAATAATTTATATTATATAAGGTCCACTTCATCATTCAAATGTCAGTTGGCATTTTTGGCTGAAAATTCACTTTCACCATTTTTGATGCCATTTTCAAACCATAATGAATTGGTTGATCATCCAATTGGTACAGAACCTACATGATTTTATCTAGGTCTATTAGTTTAGGTGTTTAACAATTCAATACGTATCATGACTTTTTTTACGTTCTGTCCAGCAAGGTAGATTGATGTCTTTTGGTAAATGGTCATATACTTGGTCAATTTTTACTTTCCATTGAGTATCCAAATTAGCACATTATCATCACTCAATTCTCTACAACCTTGGGTAAATAAAGATCAAGCTTTAATAATTAGGTAAAAATCCAGAAACTTACTGTTTACAACAAGCCTTAATTTTTCTATTGAGTTCTAGCAAGTTTCAGTGGTTGATTTAGTCATTTTTACCCTAGATCTACACATGCATGCTACTTTTTATTACTTGATCATCAAAATACAATACATTTACATATACATTGGAATGGAAAATACAAGAATAAAAAGATAATAAAATTTATACAGATTTTTACAGCAAGGATAATGGGGATGATGTCAAATGATCAAAGAAAGGTAGATGAAACTTCCACTTCAAACTTGCTTCACCCTTATATTTTTTGTCACCCTTATTTTTACCCAAAGTATGTGAGAAATCATGATTTATTTAGCCCCAAAATGTGTGAAACACTTTCTTGAAAAAAAAAAAAAAAAATATAAAAAGCCTCTTAATCTCTTCAAAACACCTTCATTTTATATGGGATTCATTATAGCATGTGTGGTTATTATTTGATTGGTAAAAATTTTATGGAAATGGTATGGTGATGATGATGAATTCGGCAAGGGAGAGGGAACAAGAGAGGTGTGTGTGATCTTTGTGTAACTTATGAGGAAATGAGAGTGAAGAGTAAGGTTTTAAAAAGTTACACATGCAAGTGAAATGATGTGAGATGGCCACATGGTTAAACCATGTGGATCCTTCTTGCCGCCCATACAAGGGGTAAGTGGGATGAGTTTTTATTAAAACTTGTCCCACAATTTGCAAATGCGGGTATTTTCAAAGTTCGATATTTTAAAAAGGTACGATTTGTAGTCGTTTTTCGTAAAACGTAAAAATAGTACGAGACACGAAAAATAAAAACGAATGTAATAAAAATATTTCTACGACATTTTGAAAATATAAACGTCGATGCTTAACGTAGGATTCTCCGGTTCTTCGTTGACGTTACTTAATTTGCAAACGTAAACCCTAATTTCTTCCGGTTAATCGTGAGTTCATAACTTAACATAAAAATGAAAATTATAATTAATACTCGCGAATAAAATAACGACCTGAAATTGACGGATTGTCACATACAAACTATCTTCCTCGTTGTATAAATTTATGCTTTCCATTTTGATGCAAACTTATGGGACGAATTACAACTTATTTATTTTTAATCAAATCAATGAGGTTATCTTTTAAACGACTCATTTAGAGGTCGTTCTCTTGTATCTTGTGCATGTATATTATGAAGTAACACCCTCGGTTACCTGTCCGCTGCTACATATTTTGGGGGTGTGACAGGTGGTCCTGACTGCGCCAGGATTTATTCATGATGACGTCAGGCTTATAGCAGATGAAAAATCAGTGTCTTTTGAAATTTTGAAAATTTATTTTTGTTAAATTTTCAGAATTTTTAATTTTTCATATTTTTGCAAAAAGCCCTATTAGATTAGTACAAATATTCTATCTTTATTGTTATATTTAGTTTATGATTATATAGGGTTGTATATTATTTACCTTCGATTTTATGTGGGTATAGGTGTTTTTGTCTTTCATTTTCAAGTTATATTGGATAAGGAGAGTCCGGAAGTTCTTAGAATTTACACACTTGGATGATGATTTAGCATGTTTATCTCGTTTCTTCTCCGATATTAAGCAAACCAAGGGAGTACTAGTTTCTTTCGTCTTTCATTTATTTTTCTTTCTGTTTTTCGGGTTCTTTTGGTAACATTGGGGGGTCAATGTTCAATTTAAGTGTAGGAGGGTAATGAATGCCTTATAAACAATTTTTTAATTTGCCATTTAATTTGTCTTAAAATGATGTGTAATATACGGAAACATAATTTAGGGACGATATTTTGACCCAATTAAAACTAATGTATGGCATATATCGGGTGAAACTGTTAGTCTTGATGGTCTCATTGATAGGAGTTATATGACTAGCACAAAAACTCTACCACTCAAAAATTTCACCCCCAAAATGTGAGGTTCGCCCCTAGATCTTTAGGAATAAAAGCATTCATCTATGCTTATGAGAGTGTACCGATAGTATATTAGCTTCTAGAACTTGCTTTAGTGATGCATCTCGAGACTGCTAGTGAGATCGCATTCGTGTGATTAGAATTTTCTAAGTGATAAAAGGCATTAGGATAACCCTTGTTTTTAGACTGCATTTGTTATAGTTATGATGATCTCATTGGTCATATAACTAACCCTACACCCTTGCTATGCACTCATTTTTTGTGCAAGATACCCCTAGTACACCCCTTTGAGCTTATAGTTTTTGCGGTTCTCATGATTTTCTAATGGATTCCAGATTATTATTGAAGAGAATTCTTTACACCCAACTAAAATGTTACACCCAAATCGCTTTACCCCCCACTGTATGTACTAATTTTTTGTACATTATTGTGAATACAATTGTTCAACCCTAGTTAGGTGTTAGCCTGGTTGCATGGTTGCTAAGTCGCGTCATTTGTTAGTGTACACAGTTTTGGGACGAGTGAAAATCATGATAGTCTTTAATTTTATGGATAAATGGGGAAGAAAGTCAACTTATTACCCCCCCCCCCCCCATATGTGCTTAATGTACTCCATGTTTATTGATCTTTCTAATTAAGGTCATTAGTTAGTTTATTATTGAGTTATTAAAAAACTCAAGTGTAGTGATGTCAATATAAATCTCGAGTCATGTATATTATTATTTCTTTTTTAGCAAATCAATGATGATAGGGCAAAAGTGTATATAAAAAAAGAGAAAAATAATAAAATAATAAAAAATAGAAAAAAAGGAAAAAAGGAAAAAAAATGTTAGAATATATGGAATGCCATCCTGATTATATTTTAGTCAAAAAGAGTATGATTATTAGAGTGTTATCGAGTCTTAGCTTAGCAACGCCTTTTTACATGTGATCTTGTGAATAATTGACTTTCCACTAATAAAATATCCCCCATTATCCCTTACGGTGTTTTCCATACCCAATACCTAATGTTACAACCCTTGTAAGACCTATTTGATAGTATTTTCTAGGTGCTTACGCCAAAGTGGTGAAGGTTTAATCATTTATCAAGCTTATGGTAATCTATATGCTATGCCATATAGTTAGTGTTATTTTCCCGTTTCTAAAATTGTTATAATTTATTAAACACCCGAGTGAAAGAGAAAATTCAAACACTTATGTGAGGTGCTAGTATATAATTTTTGTGCTTTTATTACAAGGTTGATCTTGTTGTGCCATAATTTATCTTTATTTAGTAAGTTAAATGCCCCCAACTTTGCTATTTATTAGCTACAAAAACTCATTTTCTTAAGGACAAGCAAATTCCAAGTGTAGAGATATTTGATGTGGTGTCATTTTATACACTTTTTCGGGGTCATCTAACCCTAAAATCATGCAAAAATGCTATATTATTGCACTAAATCCTTTAATTTTTTTTATGTAATTAGCATTTGGGAAGCACTTGGATGGAATACACATGACTTAGGCTCGATTCGGGAAGAAACAAGTCAAAAACACAATTTTTCAAGTTCGCGACCAGCTTCTTGACGGTGTCGCCAATTGTGCCTAGAAAGTAGATTTTTGGACAAGTTTTGCGACGCTTCAGTGTGTGGAGACGATGTCACTAGAAGATTGTGACGGCGTCACAATTACAAGGTGACGACATCACAAGAAATCCCAACAACGTCAACATATGTTAGCTAAAGAAACGCTAAGAAGATTTGGCGGGGTGACGGCGTCACAAAACCCTAGTGACGCCATCAATTCCCAAATTATATATATACAAACCCTTTATTTTCATAATTCGTGTGTGGAACTTTGGAGAGCTATAGTGCAACCATTATAGATGATTTTTAGGCCTTTTTATGCCCCTTGTACTCATATACTCACATGTTGGTTTGAAGATAAGTAATTCAATCTTTAATCATTCAAATATGTATATGTGTTTGATGATTAATTGCTTTTCTTTTCTTCTTGTTAACATGTTAGGCTAAATTTATATGTGTTTGCTTATGATTGCATGAAACTTAGTTGTGAACTCTAATTTGTTGCTTCTTGTTAGTGGTGTGCACGTTAGGCAGGAGAAAACTAGATATAAGATATTATATTAGCATAGATGTCTAATGAAACGTGGTTAGAACTAAATGAAACCCTTGGGAAGATAGCTAATTAAGTATTTAATGTTCGTGGTTTAACTATTAGGTGGGAAAAGCATTATCAGGAACTGTCTTCTTAGGTGATCACGTAGATGCGTTTCTGACTAATTCACAATTGAATTAGGGAAATACTTACATATTACACCAACGAGGGTGGCGGGAAACGGGCAACGGGTTAGAGGAATCAACTAGGGAGTAGTGCATGATGAGCATGTTTGTTTACCTAAAAGAGTTCCCGCCAATTTTACTTTTGTTACATAATTCGTATAGATTTAGATTAGTTTTAGCTTAGTTTAAAAACCCCATTCAAAACCTGAGATTTTACTTGCTTTCCAAAAACTATAAAAATACAAAAATACTCGTCCCTCAAACTTTAAATATTAGCAACGTACAATTCGAACCTACCTCACTATTCTCATAAAGAACAATCAATCCCCCGAGTCTTTCCTATACTACACTGCAACGATTAGGCACTCTGCCTAGGAAGATTGTAAAACTTCTACGTTTTGCAATATCCACATCATAGCACGAAACATATAAGCATCATATGTTATAAAGACAAAACATTTCCAAGATTTACACATTTAACTATTAGTCAAATAGTTATCATACACCCATATAATGTCAATACAATTAATCATATCAAAAAAGAACATGTAATCAAAAACGTGTATTTGCATTCCAAGTGGACTTGCGTGAGTAACGAAAGAAAAATTATATTTACTACATGTTTGATTAGTATTCCTATGGCAAGCCAAAATATCACTATTGTAAACTTACTCTAGGCAAGCATAGGAATAGAGATTTTTCAAGTCCAAGAATGAATATGTGACTATTACTAGTGGTGCTTAATTGAGGCTAAACACGACCATTTTTACGGGTGATTCCACATAACCAACTTATCTCTTGGGAGGAATTCAACCGTTAGGTCGAATTAAGTTTCTAGTGCAATAAGTTCCCCAGTATTCATCTCATGTTAGGAAAATTTGTATTCCTACATTGGCTTATCAAAGAGTGATAATGATGATAAAATGTATTATGACTAATGTGATAAAGATGTCATGTTAAACATAAAAATCAGCAAAGGTGTGTCGAAATATAAAGAGCAAACAATATGCATCAATTTTGGGATATAAGGTTGTTTTGGTTTACATAGCTTATTGCAAGATCTAATGTATGACATGATCATTAAGACAAATTTGCTTATGCACACGAATGACTTTGAAGTATGTTATTTTTCTCAATTCCTATATAAGGACAAATTAGCAAGCAAGGTGTAATGACATCTTTTGTAACACAACCGTTCATGTTATAAGGAGAGTATGGAGCGTAGGATAAATATCATCCTTTATTGATCAAGGAGGAATGCTTACCGCACGATCATGTTTTCCTAAGTGAGGATTGAAATGTAGGAAATGACAATTTCAAAACATGCAAAAGATTTTTACAAAGTGTTTGAGAGACTCTACCATCGTGTGTATGCAACTTATATACGGTGGAAATTGTTAAGAATGAAAAAGAAAATCCTGCTCGTTGGATAAGGTGAAAATAGACATCAATGTTTGTTATGGCCCATTGATCTTTCCCGATCTAAAAAAGCAAAGTTACATGTGTTGTGCATTTGCTCGTATGAGGTTTTTCGGTTATGAGAATTTACCAATTGCATTGCAAGGTAAATATTTGGGAAATCGGATGAGCATTCCAAGATTTCTAGACTACTAAGTACCTTTTAAACTTATTAATATCATGTTTAGAAGACGTGTTCGTTTGGTGATGCGTGCATTAAGAAGCTAGAAACTAGTGTATTTTGACAGATGTACGGATCCCTTTCCTAAGGCAGGCCGAATCCCTTTTGGAGGGTTCCGTTGGATCCGTCCCACTGGCGGGATTAAAAACAGATTTCTTTTTATTTCGTGTTTTCGAGGGAAGCGAATATACTTCGTTGCAATGTATATTCAAAGGGGAATAAATAAAACTACGAGTTTCTTACTTAGAGACTCATGAGTTCGTTGTTACCCGAGGTTGATGTTTTGGATTGGATGAGCGAGTTCAACATATGTTGTTGTAGGGCTCGTGTTTTCGGATACGACAAATTATATTGGCGTTGCAAAATAATTTACTTGAGTATTTCGGATGAAACATTCAAGTTGTCAATCCTACTTTGATGTGTATTTTAGTCACTTTCATGAGCTAAGGTTTGGAACACGACCATTTGAACACGTAGATTTAATATGACATTTTTATTTCAAGTGTGAGCTACAAGCCAAGTCATATTCTTTCGTCATCTTGGGAAAGGAGATAATTAATTTCATGTTAACCGAGGGTGATTAAACATGTAGAATTAGAATAATATATATGGTCGTAAAGTTGAGTTACGATTTGATATATCCGTAGTTCTAAGCAAATAGTATGTCTAATTTCGTGTTTATACTTAAAACCGGCAAGGAGATAAAATTTGTAAATACAATCATATTTTGAATAATGAGTTGATTCAGTCCTCAAGATCTTCCTAAGCCCTCACGTATCACTCATAGAAAAAAACAAATTAAAGATTTATGGAGCGTGTTCCATTAAGCCTAATCCTATTCTTGAGTGAGATATAATAAAAATGACAAGCAAGTATTACTTCTTTAAGACCCCATTTTTATGTGCAGAAATGAATTCGTTCAATGTGCACATATTATATATATGCCAAAAATCTAGCCATTTTTATATACTACTTAAAAATTATGTAAACACTGCATGTTTATAAAGCTTTACCAAATGACTGTTTCTTTTTAAGTTCATTCCAATAGTGGGAACACATTTTAAGACTTGAACCATTAGAAAATAGATTGTGTAAACAATATATTTCAATGTGCTTGATTATCTTACTTAATCCTCA
>BQNB010023543.1:6038-16122 GCA_026074375.1 Tanacetum coccineum
TAAATCTTCAGGATTAAATCACACTACTAGTGTTAGCAGACCACAGCTTAAGTGCTATCAAGTTAAAGAAAAGGTCATGCCAAACAATAGAAGAACACCATAGGATTTCAAGTATTTCTAAGAAAACAAACTCTGTAACTGCGTGTAATGACAGTTCAAATTACAGAACTTCGAATGTGAATGTTGTTTGTGCTGAATGTGAAAAATGTGTGCTTAATTCTAATCACGATGCTTGTGTTTCTAGATACTTGAATGACGTGAACGCTAGAACTAAGAAGCCTAAGGTTGTGCCTATTAGTGCTAGTAAACCAAAGAGAAAAGCGAACAAATCTGTTGCAACACCCCATAAGAAAACAGTTGCATCAGATACCACTATTCAGAAATCCAAGAGTTACTATAAGAAGTTGTATGAGAATACAAATCAGGAATGGAAATGGTGGATAGCTAAGAGATGTCCATCAGTTTATACATGGACACAAAAGCCGCTTAGGACCAAAAAGATATGGATGCCTAAGATTAGGAAAGATGATGAATCAACAAGTATTAGTCCCACTATAGACATTGTCTCTAGGATAACTAATGTCTTGAAGATATCAAATTCCTTAGGATCCAATTTGTCCAATGTTCCATCGTCCTCTAACTCTCTTGCAGATTGTACAACTCATCCTATTCATTGTTGACTCTGGATGCACAAAGCACATGACGGGCAATCTCAAGCTGTTGTGTAATTTTGTGGAGAAATTTCTGGGTACTGTTTGCTTTGGAAATGAACAATTAATGACGTTTGAACACATCAGTTCAAGCCTCGGTCTTCATGGCAATGATGTTTGATCGCATCAGATCAAGCCTCGGTCTTCATGTCAATGACGTTTGAACACAGCAGTTCAAGCCTCGGTCGTCAATGTCAAATGGCGTCTGCTGAAAATAACACTTCAGGCCCCGTTCCTCAATGTTCAAATGACGTTTGAACACAGCAGTTCAAGCCTCGGTCATCAATGTCAAATGACGTCTGTTCACATCAGTTCAGGCCTCGTTCTTCATCAAATGACTTCTGATCATAACCGTTCAGAACTCGGAATTCAAGACCACAGCAATGAACCGTCAAGTTCAAAGCTGGTTCCAAAAGTTGTTCCTCTAGCAGTCAAGACAGCTACATCACGACAAGAGTTGGAATTACTATTCCACCATCATATAGCAATGCTGAGGACAACAGGTAAATAATACAAAATCAGAAAATCAGAAAATTTCCAAAAAGAATCTTCTCGACATGTCTCTTGGAATCGATAACATTTACGTGCTTAGAAATGTCGATTAACATTGACACGGGTGTGTAAATGAAGTTCGAGCGAGAGTTTTCAAATAGTTTCAAAACATGTCATTTCTAATTTTCTAAATGGCTTATGTGCAAATATCAGTACATAACCCGGACTTCAAATAAAGGAAGGTTTATAACTTATCCTCACAACGAGAAAATTAACGTTTCTCGGTCTTGAGCTGTTCTTACAAGACATTCAATATCTTTAGCTCAAGAAAAAGGATAGTGTACGTTTCAGTGCGCTTACCCTTACCGTTAGAAGAGAAGTCCTCTAACATCTGGTTGTATTTCAAAAAGTTTGAAACACAATTTTTTCAAGATTTCGTTTCTCGATGATAATTCATAATCTTTCAAAATTGTGTGTTCAACACTCCAACCCTAACAATGGTATTTCAAAAGACAACATTCTCAATCGGTTCTATTATTGCAGGGGGAGTTTTTTCGAAAAACAAAGTTTTAATGTTCCTTGATACATCATCAAACGACCATTCTTGATTATTCAAAACATTAGCAAAATGTTCCAACCATTCATACTTGACCATATTTTCTCCCAAAGAATTTCAGACATATTTTAATAATCACAAGGATTTCAAAAACTAAGTGTGTTATTATTTAAAATAAGGGGAGAAAATGAATTAAAAATATGGGATCAATCGAAACCTCATGTGCTGAACACAAACAAAAGGTTTTATGGTCATCTTATACACCCAACACATCTAAGATTTCACGAAATTCTGAAGTAATAAGTGGTTAGTTAGAAGACAATCCTATGTAACCAACCAGAACCGGAGGAGATCTACCCTAAGGATAATCCAAAGTTAAAATAGCAGTCCGTTAGGTATGATTGGAGATGAATGTATAAGGGAATAATGCCGACATAAGATTGAGTTAACACTGGAAACAATCACAACAAGGTTGTTTTATGACGTCTTGGTAAGCATTGAAGCGTGTGAAAGAATAAAAAGAACTGTATGGGATAAAGGGTCTAAACAAAGAAGCCCTCCACACACTTAATGCATAAACCTGGTCAATAATAATCTATCAGAATTCACAAGGTGATTGCTGGTATTGAAAACGACATCAGGACGCCAGTGATGCAAATGCCACAACCCTTCCCAGTCCAAATTACGGGTTTCTCTCAACAGAAACTTGTCTCATTTGTCACGGAATACACACTTATCTATTGACATATTCATCTCCGAGATCGTTGATATTGAATAGGTGGCAATATGCTCCTAGCCTCCGAGTACTAAAACCAAAATGCACTAACATCGAGTCTAGAGCCAAGAGATCAATCAAAATCTCGTTAGGACACATTCCATTTCAAACACTGTTGAAGCATCATCAGGTCACGAAGCTGTTATCAAGAGTCCTAACACAATATCAATGTGATATTTGCCAGAACATTCAGAGTGATACTCTTTAGTATTCACAATGACGAATGGAAATCCTTCCAGTGTCATCATCAAACAGCACTGCGGTAGGTGACTTGCGAGATTCTATATGAATCAAACATGTGACAACTGGATATCGATTTGGTCCAGTAAATGAATTGACGGTTGATGAATTTTGATAAAAACATGACACTCTCGATGTTTTACAAAAACTCTTTAACGAGTGACACGTCGATTGATTTTCAAATCAATTTTCTCGTTTATCACTAACGTAAACCTGCAGGTCAAACGGTGGTAACGACAACCTTAATCCCATTCAAATGCTCAATCTACGAAGACATACTATCAAAAAAGCTCGAATGATTTAAAGACAAAGATCTTCCGCAAACTCTGATTTGAAGCTTTCAAGATAATGCAAAAGTATGTAGCAAGTTGGTCAAAGCCAACAAGAACGCAAGATGGTCAAAGACGATAAAGACAATGACAAAGGCTCAAAGACAAGAAAGACGTACAAAGCATGAAGGAACAAGCCTACAACAAATATAACGAAGACAAGACCAAAGAACACCGAGCTTAAAAGAAGTGAAAACGACAAAAGCAATCTCAAACTGATCTCAAGAAGGAGTCATCAATGAACTCACTTCGGGGAGATTGTTAGCCTCAATTTTATTGAGTCAATAAAGGAAGTCGTTCCACGTGTTCACAGACCTCACTTAATGAAAAATCAGGGAGATTGTTAGCCTCAATTTATTGAGTCGGAAACAAGAAGCTCGTCACATCTTACGATGGAGCTTCGTTCTTTAACTAGTTTAAAGTTTAACAGGAAAATATCGGAAATCGGGCCATCGGGCTCGATAGATAATCTAATATTGTAGATGTTTCGGTTTTAATCCCAAACAAACCGAGCCCGGTCCTAGTTAAATATCCCGCGCGTCACATTAAATGTGTAGGGGTATATATATATTTAGATATTTTCTAAATATCTAAATATATATATAGATATTTTCATTTTTAGAAAATATCTTTTTCATAAAAATCTAATTTCTTTTCCATCTAAAAACTCTCTCATCTCTCTCTCCTCTCTCATTCCGATTCTCTCTCTCTCTCTAGTTTCTTTTATTCGAGTTTCGCGTTTATGAAGTGAAGTATAACGGGTTCCTACAACGTTAGAACCATAGTTGGAAATATTGGCCATGAGAACCGCTTTTGCATTCGAGACATCATCATAGTCAAAATCATAAGTATCAAGATTCTCAGTCTGGAAAGCAGCATTGTTTGGAATGATTGTCTGAACAACTTGACCGTCTGGAATCCCTGGATCTACAAGAAATGCGAGTTGCTCTTCATCCTAAATTTATCCAGCTTCCTAAGCTTCAACCAACATTGCTTTATCCTTAAACCATGCAGCATTCCTTGGTCTCTTAGGCTGGGTGCATTGCCTAGCCATATGTCCTTCACCTTGACAGTTGTAGCATTTAACAACCCTTGTGTGTCTACTTACATTGTTTCCCCCAGAACTAGTAGCATTACCCTTATAACCAGTACCAGAATAACTTTGCCCTTGTCTCCCCTAATCTTGTTGCACTGTGACCCTGTCATCTTGAATAGTGGCTTGGTTTCTTGGATTAGAGGAAGTTATAAGTTGATTATTGGTTAAAGGGAACCTTAAAGAAGCTACAGCTGTTAGAAAAGCTATTGCCTTGTTAAGACAAGCAATTGGATCATCTCCTGGAGTGAATAGAGGAACAGCAAGACCTGAGTCCACTAGAGGTAACTCAGTCATAGGTTGTGTAGAAGCTTGAGGTGAGTGATAAGCAATTTGTGGAACAGATGAGGTTTGATGATTCATTTAAGACTGATATGGATGTGATGGTGGAATGGATGAATGATTAAATTGAGGTTGTGATAGATGAGTAGGTGAATACATCGATGAATATGATTGAGGAGACTAAACTTGTGGAATCATGTTGTTTGTTTGTTGAGGTAAGTGTGTAGGATTGTATTAAGAGTGATAGTTGGTAAGTTGATTCGGTGGCTGATTATAGTTAGCAACAAATGCAAGAGGATCTTGGTATCGTTTACGAGTGAGTTTCATTTGCATGTGTCTCATGTTGTTCGAGGTATGAATACAACTGATTATAGTTTGTTGTATGCAAATCTCTTGCCAACTTCACATCCGTCACAAACTTACTCCATTCTGGTGAAAGACTGTTCAGAAACTTTGTATTCACTTGAACTGCTCTCATTGACATATTAATAACATTCATGTTGTTGATGAGTTGAGCAAATCGCCAGTAATACTGATACAATGTTTCACCCTTCACGAAAGTAAACTTATCAAACTCATCATACAATTTACATTCCTTCTCTTGTAATGATAATTTTGTTCCTTGCATCAGAAGCTTAACTATGTCCCAAATTTCTTTTGCAACTTTATGATGATTGACAATAGCATAAACATCCAGTGGAAGACCTTGAAGAACGATATTGACAGCTTTGCAATCACAATCAGCTTGGATCTTTTCAGTAGCAAAAAGTTCAGCATAAGTCTTTGTTCTCGTTGGAGTATCTTCTTCAGTAACAGTAGGCCAAATAAGACCATTTTGAACTGAGCTAAGTATCATTCTTCCATTCTCCCTATTCTCCATGTAATGTCCATACGACTTTTCCAAGAGTCATACAAAGATTTCTCCAACATGGGAGGACGGTTGTCCGCACCGGCAATGATCATAAATTTAGCTAAAGTTTTCATTTTGATTTGGTTGATTAAATGAGAATAGATAACCTTTTGATCATTCAATGACTAGAGGTTGTTGTGTTAAATTGTTATTTGTTTTAAGTGAATGATTCTTAAGATTACACAGGATTTTACAATTCTTGATAAAACCGAGAAAATAATTAAATACTTCACGGGATTTTACAAATCACAGAAAAACCGTATAAATCTCTAAGGCAATATGGTACAAATCTCCTAAGGTATGTGTATAAATCACCCAAGTGTAATGTATAAATCACCTTAAGGAAGATGTATAAATCGCCATGTGAAAACAGGTATAAATCGCTAGATTTCCAAGAGGTATAAATCGCCTGATTTTACTAGGTATAAATCGCTGGATTTGGAAGATGTATAAATCACTGGATTCACTTAGGTATAAATCGCTAGTTTTGGATACATATAAATCGCTGGATTTCACTTAGGTATAAATCGCTGGATTTGGATACGTATAAATCGCCGTATTACCTCACGTATAAATCGCCAGATATACACACGTATAAATCGCTGAAATCAAACACGTATAAATTGCCGAAATGAAACATGTATAAATAGCTGGATTCAAAAAACGTATAAATCGCCGTATTCAATACGTATAAATCACCGAATTCAAACAGTGTGTATAAAAAGCCGTCTTCAAACACTTCAAATCACTTAAAAACACAATTTTTGACGTTTTTACTTAAATTTTCTTCTACAACTAGCTATACTAACCCTAGTGGAAACATAAAAACACAAACTTCAAGATTTTTAACACAAAAATTTATGGATCAAGATTTTGGACACAAAAACAAGTTTGAACCAAAAATACTTAAAAAGATAAAGATTTTGGATGTTTTCAAAGGTATTCTTTTAAACCTAGCTTATACTAAGATAAATAAACAAGAAAGTACTAATCTTTATGGTATTAGAATACACAAAAGATGAAATCTTTTGTATGGTGTTCGAACTAAACTACACGAGTAATCGAGAAAGAAAAACGCACACAACACCAAAGTAAATCACCCCATGGCTCTTGATACCAATTGTAGAATATATGTTATATCTATTCACATAATCAATGAGAAAGAACTAGAGAGAGAGAGAGTGGAAGGATTGAACACTTAGAGAGAGAAAGCAAAATAGAAAATGCTAGATTAGAATAAGTGAATAACCGACCCTCTCCAAGGTGTGGAGAGGGGTATAAATACATGCATATAGGCCGGACATGGTCCTTTAGTGGGCTTTCTATAGGCCTTGGCCTTTCTACCTTATCTAGGTTCCAATAATTATACTACGAGCCCAACTTACGATATTTATGAAAGTGAGTGATACTTTCGTATTCCTAACAATTCTGCTTGGGCTTTTCGGGCTAAAACTTTTGGGCTTAATATTATAACGCATGGAAACGACGTCGTTTCGCATGCGCTATAATATATAGTAGTATAGCTTTGTTAGTAATTCAGAGGCCTTTTCGGCAGTATATTTGTTTTTAAAGAAATCTCAAGATATATGTTAGATATTTAGTTAATAAGGTTTATTATATAAAAAATTCGTAAATAGAAAAATATTTAGAGTACTTTTCGTAACTTACTACATAGTTGGGCGGGGGGGTTGTAATTTTTTAATTATTTCTACTTTGGCTTATTGGGCCAAAACTTTTGGGCTCAATATTATAACGCAACGAAACGACGTCGTTTCGCTTGCGCTATAATATATAGTAGTAACGAGTAGGAAGCTACTTGCATATTGCGGCGGGGCGCATTTGTAGTTAACGTACTTTGTAATCTGATTAATATTAAAGAATAGTGTATCAATATACTTTCATATATTTATTCTGTGGAAACTAGAAGGGGGTGGGGTTGAATAGTTTACCGCTTTTTAAAATTATTTATCGTTTATGTATAAAATCTTTGATTCGAGTTTATGTGATCTCAATATCTACACAATATGAGTAATCAAGATAAGTAAATAAATAATGATGACAACACAATATATATTTACGAGATAAAAGAGAAGAGTTAGAAAGATCAAACCACAACACAAGGATTTATAGTTGTTTAGTAACGAAGCTCTTCTTCGCCTTACTCCACTCCTCGAGTACCCAACTCGAGAGCTTTACTATGTCAACAAGCTCCTTTTAGGTGGAGAAACCCGTACACAAGTAGCTTACACCAATTAATGACACTAAGCCAAATGTCGAGTTCTAATCTTAGCTATAACCAATCTACCATACACTTGTATTTTAAGGCCTAAAATACTAACCACTCTTTACAAGTATTTACTTCCCTAAATACCTACACGATCTACTCGATCCTACTATTACACAAAAATAACTATTACACAAAAATATGGGAGATCAATAATTACAACATATAGAATAATCAAGCTAAACTGCAATACTTCGTATCTTGTTAATCACATGTATTCTTCTCTTGCACTTGGAGAGGTAAGCTTGAATCACTTGGAAACAAATGCTTATGATTGAATGATCAAGGGTTTTTAGAAGATGTAGAAAATGTATAAACTGATTTGGGACAAAAAGAAAATGTGTGCAAGAGGTGAAAAAATATGTGGAACAGTCCACTATTTATAGGCAAAGCTGGAAGCCAAAAAACACGGCCGCCCCCTTAATTCCTTGTCGGCCCCGTTATCAATCAAGGGGCCGCTGATACCTATCCGGGGGCCGCCCCATGTAGGCCGCTCCCTTTTTGTCTTTTCCTAGGGAGGTATTTTCTGGGGAATTTCTAGCCGTTTTTAGGAGGAAAATTTTGAATTCAAATATTTATTTTGAATTAAATTTTTTCTTAAAAATAAAAAATGTTTTGTCTAAACTTTATAAAAAAGTTTGTAAATTTTTATAAAAATGTAAGGTTTGAGAAAAATTAAATACCTTTGATCATTAAATAAATTAAGCATTTATTTATTCATACCTTAAGTGATTAATTGCCGAAATGAAAATTTACGACAAATAACTTGTTTACGTTTAATGTTATATTTAACGTTTTTAGATTTTGTGATTATCAAAACGTAGAGAGGTCAAAAAATATAAATAACGTTTTTAGATATTATTTATATTAACAATCTCTCATTTTTTGATGATTACAAAATTTAAACTCATTATATGTAAAATTATTTTTAAACAAGTTTTTAGTGAGTTTTATTTCATTTCTCTCCCTTTTTGTAGAATCAAAAAGGCTTCGTCGATGCATAAATATAAATCGATGGAATAAACAATCCCCCTTTATGTATGCTCCCCCTCGCTTGAGGGCACCAAGGAATCGAGCTATGGTGACTTTGCTACAAAACTGGAGTTAGAAGAACGAGTACAATATAGATTTCTAACTACTAGCAAATGTCACAAAAAAATATTTAATTTTTTTAACCAAAAATATATATATTTGTGTCATTCATCCATCACAAACTATATAATGACTAAACAAGATAACAAAGTATGCAATAATCGTAATTTAAGCCATAAATAAAATGTCCATTCTTTAAACATAAATGTTGTGTTTAAAACACATTAATACAACATGCATAAAATAAAAACTAGAAATTTCCTAAACCTTCTTAAAAAACCATAGAACTTGCTTGCAAATGGTAGGTGGACTTTTATGAAAAACGCATAATGTGCTTAATTTACGGGTGGAGAAGTTGTTGGTGCGAAAGGATTTGGTAGTGGTGTATTTGGTGGAGATGGTTGAGAGAGTAAGTACTCAAGGAAGGAAAACATGTAGTGGAGTTCATCTCTCAAGCCAAAGATCAAAGTTCGGTTATAAAGGCAACACAAACAAGATGCTCCATGAGATTCAAGTAGGTTGAATGGAATAGGATGACCAAGGATAGGTGATGATGGTATTGATGGTGAGGGAGAGTTGAATTGAAAATCAAGTGGTGTTATTGGAGAAAGAGTAAGGGTGATGTCCAAAGATTCATTATCTTGTGTGGGTGGTGGAGGAGGAACTCTTGGAGGAGGTGATTTAGGTGATTTCAAGTAAGCATTTGTTGGTAGAGATGTAGAATAAAATGGTGAGAGTTTGATGAATTGAGTTTGGAGCCAATGGATGAGGAAAAGGTAGCTTTAGTTGATGGTGTTTTTGATGGTGCATTTGGTGCATTAGGTGATGAGGTTTGTTGTTGTGGTGAAGGAGTTTTGTCATCATCTTGAGTGAGGTCAATGAATAATTTCCTTGGTGGAATTATAGTGATTTTTAGTCTCTTGAAGGTTTTAGAGGTTGAAACTTGAGTGGATGCCATGGAGTTGATAGAGGTGGATGATGAATTAGGAAGATGATGAATTTGAAATGAAGATTGGGAGGCATTTTATTTAGGAAAAATGATATGGAAATGGTATGGGTTGGTGTTAGTGTAGGCATTTCCAAAATATGTTTGTGTTTTCTGGGTAAGAATAGCTACGACTAAGTAAAAAGGAGTCAAAAGAAGAAAGAAATAGTAAAAGCCAAGATCAAAATCGCTGGCCTCCTTTAATATGTGGCCGACCCCCTTATCAATCAGGGGGCGCCCTTTATAATTAAGGGGGCCGCCACCTGAAAATTTCCAGGTTGCCTAGTTTTTGGTTTCTACTTGAATTTGATAGAAAAGGGGATTTTTGGTGGCCAT
>BQNB010023543.1:22229-61686 GCA_026074375.1 Tanacetum coccineum
GGAGTAATTCCGCCATAGTACGTTGATCGGCCATCGTAACTACGGAAGTCTCTTCAAGAGAAAACGGTTCGACTCTTTGCTTGGAACGTCTACGATTATGACGTTTCGGAGTCGTGGAAGATTCGACAATTAAATTCGATGAAGAGCGGGTGCGCATGCACTAAAAATAAGAAAAATAAAAAGAAAAATATTTTTGTAACCGATAATCGAACAGGTGTAAGGTAGCTCTTTAGAAAACGCACAAAGAAGCGGAGGAGTGGGTAAGCGCGAAGCGTTTTAAAAACCTTCTCCTTTCGGGTCGAAGTTCGTAGGATCAACCCTCCTTAAACCTCTCTTAAAGTTTGTAATCTAAAAGTGAGCCGATTTCACAAATGACACAACGGTTGTTTTTTAATTTTTTTGGTTTTTTAAATACTTTAGGAAAAGTACTTTTGGTTTTTTTCTAATAAATCTACGAAAATAATTCGAGAAAAATAAAATATTTTTGTATTTTTACTTTTATATAAAATAAAATAACAAAACGATAACTTCACGAGGAAGGGTCTTCAAAACACTAATCTTCAAACTTCAACGCGATATTCGATACACACCTCCCCGGCAGCGGCGCCAAAAAATTTAATTTATGGGCAAAATAGTATAATATATATATATATATATAACTAAAATACCTATTATCAAATAATATAAGAGTAGTATTCCGTTAAGAAATGAAAATCACTTTAGGAAAAGTGATGACCAAATCTTCCCGAGTCGTATCCCGACGAAGCGTGAATTGAGAATCGGTTAAGTTCGTGATCACGTGATTTGAATAGTCAATATTTTGGGTTTTTGATTCTATTTCTACTCATGAAACGTAAAAGCAAATAAAAGTAAGCAATCAAATAAGGCAACTAAGGATTTAGGTTAAAAACAATAACGGGAATTCTAAAACGCTACTTAAACACCTAAATAATCAATTTTACCCCTAAAAATGCAAATTTAATTATAAAAGTCCTAAATGATTAAAAATAATTTTAGAAAAAAAGAATTATATTTTTTTGATTTTTATTTAATTTTTTATAAATTAAAAACTATTTTAATTTAGAAGATTAATTAAAAATACTAAACTAATTTATAAAAATCTAGAAAAATTACTAAAAGTACTTAAGACTAATACTAAGATAATGGTAATTAAAAAGAAAATTCCAATAAGTTCTTGCAATAAGCTGCTAAACAGCTGAAAAAGCTTATAAGCTTAAACTGAAAAACAACCCTTAAATACCAAGTGGCCCAAGGGTCTAACAGAAAAGACCCAATGGCGCAATGGTAATAGTGTGTGTGTGAAGGTAAGGTCGTAGGTTCGAGTCCTGGACCTTACTTTTTGGAAAACATTTTTTTTATTTTTCTTTAAAAACAGTTAAAGTTTAGACAAAAATAAGCAAATTTAATGAATGGACTTTTTGACAAAACTAAGTAATAAGCTATAAAAAAACTACTAGAAAGTGACAGTTTTGCTTTAAATGTAATGGCATTAAGCTTAACTGTTGGACTTCTTTTAGACTCATTAAGCAATAGACACGCTAAATAAGCAGAAAGAAAAAGACAATAAGACCTTAATCCTAATAAGCACCTTAGGATTCAAAAAAAGCTAATATTAGAAGCTATGAAAAGCACCTGAATAGCTGTTAAGGACAAACAGACGCTGAAAAACAGATTTAAAAGTCTAAGATCACTTTTTAGGCTAAATTTTTAGGAGTTCAAGCATATAATAAGATATAAAGCAAAAACAAAAATTAGTACTAATCTTAGATGACTCAAATAAGCATGAATTATTTATGCATAAGGGATAACTAATAAGCAGAAAAGTTTAAATGTAAATGGCAGACTAGCTAATATTTTAGTGGCTTTAAGAATGGGGACATCTTACGACTTATTTTAGACTCTAAAACTCATTTGAACACTAATAACAGAAAACAAATGAAGCTTACACTACAATAAGCTAATTTAAACAAGAAACAACCAAAGATAAGCTATATTAAAGCCTTAAATGATTTGCAAAAAGAGGTATTTAAGCTTGAACAAAAAAAACTATTTTGCTTGACTGTTTTTAACAAAACTTTCAAAGGGACTATGTGACTTCAAAACAGATGCATAATGACATGAATTTTAGCTCATATTGGTCACAAAACACTTACTTCTAAAGTTCATTTTTATAAATCAAAGATTAAAACAAATTTGAAGATTGTTAAAACTAGCAGACTTGGAACTTGATCACACAAACTAAAAACTTAACAATACTACTTTTAGACTTATAAAAACTAAATCAAAGACTTATTAATAGCTACTTAAAACTGATTTGAAAACTAAAAACAGTTTTATACCTTATTTGACCCATTTTCAGTCTTAACCCAAACACCCTTTTAAAATCTTAGGATCCAATTTAAGCTTAAAACAGATTATGAAAACCTTTATAAAGTAGAAACAGATTAAGCATTAGGCATTTTAAGAACATTAGAAAATGTTTCTTAAAATAAGCACTGGATATAAGCTACACTAGTATGCTAAGTTTTTTTGGATTTTCTTAACTTATTTAATCAAAACAACATAAAAGCTAAAAACAAATTGTAAAAGGCTATAAACTAAATGCAATAAGCTACTTAAAGATAGAATAAGCACAATAGCAACTATATTAAGCATTAAATAAGCAGATAAGTAGTAAGATAAGCTAAAACAGATTTGAAGCTTAAGGAGATAAAATAGAAAGTGTACCTTGATCCCAGCTCAAACAGGGATCATAAATGCTCAAAGGAGCTTGTCTACAAGCTCCAGCTTATCAGAGATAAGCTGGTATTGTCCATAAGCCCATCCATAATTGGCTTATCATCCAAACAAAAAGCTGAGGTAAATTTTGAGTGTGGAAATTGAGGTAAATGCTTAATAAGTTTAAACTTAAGGTGAGCTAAACTAATTAAGCAATAGCTTATATAGTACTGAGCTTATTTTGAGCTTATTAAGTATATTCAAAACACATAATTGCTTAAAAGTAAAACAGGTATTAAGGCAAAATTAAAATGAAATTTAATTTTATTAATCATAAAAGAAATTACAAGCTTTTGAAAAAGGAAAAATACATTTGAAAGAAAACAATAAGCAAAAGTTACAAAATAAGCTACTAAAACTATAAAATAAGCTAAAACTAGACGATTTTTAAGCTGTGTGAGGAAGCCTCCTTATATAGCCTGAAGAAGAAGGTTCTAGGCCCTTGAGACGCTCCCCAATCGTTAATCATGGCCCTTCAATCTTGACCAATCCCCACGCAATCAATCTTAGCCCTTGATTTCATTCCACGTCCTATCTTCCGATCATTGAGCTTGAGATTGCCAACGTGGCTAGGGGTAGTGTCAGAGGTGTCAGACGTTTCTTCTAGAAGCGTTCGTGTGGGTGAATGGGTGATTTACCTTGAGATAATTGTTGCACTGTGTGTGAATGTAAAAACGAGGGAGGGAAGAGATGGAGCAACAGTAATTTTGACCCGTTTTAATCGTTTGACCATATTTGACTTGGACTATGAAAATGGTTTTGGGCTTGGTCGTGGATTTGGGCTGGAAATGGATTAAAGGGAAAATGGATCATGGACTTTTATTTTAGGCTCTAGGTTTAAATAGATACAAAGTTAATGGGCTGACTCGGCCCAATAAAATGGGTACGGGTTAGCCCATTAAGGATGTATACGCCTTCGGCTTTGATTTCTTGCACTCTTTCCATTTTCGTGCTCGTTTTTGTCCGTTTTGCTTCGTTTTTGTCCTTTCGGTTGAATATCCGTTCCTGCAAGACACAAATGACAAAATACACTTATACAATGTATTTTTTATCTGTTTTTGGTCATTATTGGTCTTTTTAGCTCGTTTTATTAGGTAAAAGTGCGATCTGACTGCTTCACGATCAGAGGGCTCACTGTGTTTGTTGATGTAGAATTCCTTTCTTCTAAACCACCAGTGAGTGATGCCATAGGCCGCACTGATGTCATATTCGCGTTCACTTTCAACCCACAAAGATGGAACTAATTCTTCAAGGCCAAAGTCTAGGTAACGAGCGGCTTTGAGCTTGGATATGGATAAGGCAATTTTTCGCTCTTTGTCACCTGTCAGAAGATAATCCAGATCCTTATTGAAGAAGAATTGTGGTTGAATAGTTACCTGACCTGGTGGTCCTCCTAAGGGCAGTGGTTCATATACATTTCGCAGAACTTGATGACCCTCAGGATTACCCAAATCAACCTTATTCGTCAGCAGCTTATGGCATTCATCCATCTGATATTGAAGAAAGACGCTGTTCTTATGAAAGGCTTTAACAAGGTTGAAAGCTGGACCTTCTAAATCAGCTTTGCAGAGCTTCTTCTTTCATGTTCTTCTGCAGAACCATTTGATGAATGACCCAATATCATATGTCTTCCTTTGAAGCTTGTTCTCCGCAGGAACTTGATACGTTGTGGCATATGTATTTGCCCAGTTATTCTCTGGTTCTGGGAAATCATTCGGGGGAATGGTCCATTCTGGTTCAGGTGTAGCAGGTCTCTCGCCTTCTGGAATCGGCTTAAACCATGTAGTGGTCGACACCTTGGGAATGTGAGCGTTATCGGTGTCCTCCAGATCTGAGACATGCCCTTCATCCTACATTGGAATGTCATCTAAGGATTGTTCAGAATGTTCTGATTCGGTATCAAATTTAGGCATAGAAGAGTTAACAACATCATCTCTTGTGTCAGTGATCTGCCATCCAGTTGAGGTAAGAGTTGGATGTTGTTTGGAAGCCGATGCATCAGACTCCCGTGGTTTTTTCAAACTTTGCTTATCATCTTTGGTAGGAGGTTGAGCTGACCCAGAAGCACCTGAATCGTGTCTTCTCCTTTTGTTGACTTACCCTGGTTTGATCCAGCTGAAGGGCCTTCATCATCATCATCGTCTTCATCATCATCACTATCATGCTTTCTCTTGTGGTCTTTAACCTTGACTGCAACTTCCTTATCCATGGCATCTTCATCTGCTATTAAAGCTTCCATAAGAGCATGGTATAGATGGTAGTTGGCAGGATTTCTATTTGCAGTCTTGTTCTTATTCATGTGTTTGAAGAGAGCACTCTTTAGATCAAATTCTTCAAGATCAACTTTATCAGTTGATCTGATGGAGTAAGTTGAATCTTCACCTTGTTCCCTTTTGATTCTGATTATCTCCTTCGGACTCTTTTTAGATTCTTGATTCTGGATAGACTCTAGGCCTGGCAGCACAGAGTATTTCTCGATTAAATCTGCAGTGTGTCGTTCAAGAATCTTAAGGAGAGCATCATCAAGTTTTGTTCCTAGATATTTATCAACAACCGTAGGAACTTGGGATTTAATTGAAGCCAAAACATCAGCAGAGTGATCAGTCTTCTTTACTTCAGACATCTCTTGCTCCAATCTTGCCACTCTTAGCTGAAGGGTGATGAATGGAGTGATCTCTGGGAGAGATGTGGTGATTGTTGTAGCTTTTGTGTTGATTGGAGGAGGTGTGACCAGCAAAGAAGGTTTAGGATATAAGAACTCAGTGAAGGGAGCGATCACTGAAGGAGTTGACGTGACGGTTTGATGACTTGAATCAAGTATGGTGGAATCAGACTCATCTACAACTTTAGATTTCTCCTGATCATCTTCGGTTGGTTTGTCATAAAGAAATTGATCCCCAAAGTTATCAGTGTCTTCGAGATTTTTCATGGAAGACATAGAACCAGAATGACTTTCTGGATTATCTTCGATGACACGTTCGTCTGTTATGAGCTTCAGGTTTTCATGAACCTTTGGGTAGGCTATAGCGAGGAATTCATCATCCATGTGCTCAGGGTTTGGTCCAGCAAGAGACACATGTAATTTTCCAGAGTCTGATCCAGTCTGGTCTTCTTGCATGAGCTCAGGGTTCAGATTCAGACACAATTCTTGCATGAGTAGGATGAACTTCTCTTGCAACAGCTTCTTCTTCAGCTTTAGTTAAGCTGATAGATTTACCTAATTCCAAAGCTAAGTCTGGTTTAGGGACTATGTTGTCATGCAGGAGTGATCTCTAAGGCCTTCCGAAAAAGATCACCACTCAGAGTAAACCATTTTTTCATCAAGTTTGAAACCTATAAACCCCAGTCTTTGCATCATGAGTCAGAGTATTCCAGAACAGCTGAATGTAGATAGAAGGGAATTTGCTGATGCAGTGAATGCCCTAACGAAGTTTGTGTTCTTGAAATATCAACTGAAATGTGGAAGATAGGATTCTTCTGCAACTTCTGTAGATCTTAGAGAAGGTTTCCCTTTCCAATCTGTAACTGTTCTGAGCAATGAAGGATCTGTTCATCTCATCTTGTAGGTTCAGGTGCAGGAATATTCTCTTCTGCCATCGTATCTGTTAAAGAATATCAACAAAGATAGACAAACATAGCATATAATCAACGTTAGATAAAGATGTTCGCCTTGAGTTTGACATGCCCTTGATATTCAGATTAGCACGAAGATATTCCACATTAGAGTCACTGGACATTGGGTTAAGTCAACATTGGTCAACCTTGGTCGATGGTCTAGAGATTATCTGATAGGCTCAATGACAAGTTAACTAAGCCTGTATGAGAGTCAACAAGACAAATGGTCCTTTGGAATAGCTCTTGTCAACGTCCCATCACTAAACTTGTGTAGCTCATTCAGCCTCATCAGCTTTCTTTGATCATTACTGTCTCTGTAGACAACGGCTCTTGGCTTAGGGACAATCGTATAATCTTCTTTGAAGTAATAGTCGGCTGCATCCCAATTTGGACGTTCAAGGTTGATCTTTGTTTGATAACTTTCAATCCCGAGCTGCAAGTCTCCCACACGATTCCTGATTACCAGGTTTCTTATCCACATGTTGACTGCCGTGTGAAGACTAGTCTTGTCTGTCTTGGGCAGATGGTTGAGCTTTTCTTGAATATTAAGTAGGAACAGATCTTCAAAATCATTTGGATGAAGATTTTTGAAATCCTTTTCCGAGATCTTGTATTCTTGGTAATCAGCTCGGCGAAGAATTATCTCTCTTAGGTAGTTGTATCCGTATTTTTCGAACACCTTGACACTGATCACACTGAGAATTCGCATCTGCGATCTGACTGCTTCACGATCAGAGTCTCGACTGTGGATGTGTTAAGTAGAATTCCTTCTTCTAACCACTCATGAGTGATGTCATATGCCGCACTGATGTCATATACGCGTTCACTTTCAACCACAGAATGGAACTAATTCTTCCAAGGCCCAAGTCAAGGTAATGATCGGCTTTGAGCTTGGATATGGATAAGGCAATTTTTCGCTCTTTGTCACCTGTCAGAAGATAATCCAGATCCTTATTGAAGAAGAATTGTGGTTGAATAGTTACCTGACCTGGTGGTCCTCCTAAGGGCAGTGGTTCATATATATTTCGCAGAATTTGATGACCCTCAGGATTACCCAAATCAACCTTATTCGTCAGCAGCTTATGGCATTCATCCATCTGATATTAAAGAAAGACGCTGTTCTTATGAAAGGCTTTAACAAGGTTGAAAGCTGGACCTTCTAAATCAGCTTTGCAGAGCTCCTCTTTCCTGTTCTACTGCAGAACCAATGATGAAGTGACCTAATTAACATACGTCTTTCCTTTGAAGCTGTTCTCCACAGGAACTTGATACATTGTGGCCTTATGTCTTTGCCCAGTTAGCTCTGTTCCGGGAATCATCGAAGGTAAATTGTCCATTCTGGTTCAGGTTGTAGCAGGTCTCTCGACTTCTGGAATCGCTTAAACCACGTAGTGATCGACACCTTGGAATGTTGAGCGTATCGGTGTCCTCCGACTGAGACCATGCCCTTACATCCGGCATTGGAATTCCATCTATGATTGTCAGAATGTTCTACAATCGGTATCAGATACTGGGCATCGCAGAGTTAACATCATCTCTTGTGTCAGTGACAGCCCATCCAGGTGAGGTAAGAGCTGATTTGCTTGAGCAGATGCATCAGACTCCCGTGGTTTCTTTGAACTTTGGATCCATCATCTTTCGGAGGAGGAAAAAAAAAAGGGGTGGGGGAAAAATGTTGAGCTGACCCAGAAGCGGCATAATCGGGTCCTTCTTCTCTTTGCCTGACCTACCCGTTGATCCAGCTGAAGGGCCTTCATCATCATCATCGACTTTATCATCATCCACTATCAGCTTTCCTTGTGGTCTTTAACCATGACTGCAACTTCCTTATCCATGGCATCTCCATCTTTGCTATTCAGCTTCCATCAGAGCATGGATAGATGGTAGTTGGCAGGATTTCTGTTTGTAGTCTTGTTCATATTCATGAGTTTTGAAGAGAGCACTCCTTTAGATCAAATTCCTCAAGGCAACTTGTCTGTTAACCTGATGGAGTAATTGAAATCTTGTTTCTCCTTACCTTGTTCCCTTTTGATTCTGATAATCTCCTTTGGACTCTTTTCAGATTCTTGATTTTTGATGGACTCTGGGCCAGGCAGCACAGAGTATTTCTCGATTAAATCTGCAGTGTGTCGTTCAAGAATCTTAAGGAGAGCATCATCAAGTTGTGTTCCTAGATATTTATCAACAACCGTAGGAACTTAGGATTTAATTGAAGCCAAAACATCAGGCAAGTGACAGCTCTTTTTTACTTCAAGACATCTCTTGCTCAATCTGCCACTCTTAGATGAAGGGCATGATAAATGGAGTGGATTTCAGGGAGATAATTGGTGATTGTTGAAGCTTCCGTGTTGATTGGGGTGGAGAGTAGACCAGTGACGAAGGCTTGGATAGATGAACAACTGATTTAGTGATCAATTACTGGAGGAGTTGACGTGACTGACTAATGACTTGGATCAAGTACGGTGGAATCAGACTCCTCTATAATTTTAGATTATCTTAATCTCCTAGCAGACAGATTTAACACCCTACAGACAGATTTAACACCTTACAGATTTAACACCCTACACTTTCACATTTGACCATTTTATACACATTCAATAGACAAGATAAACCATTTTTAATCACATTTAATTCACTATTCTCCCCTTCAAAAATTGCATATGCGATTGCCATTTTTGATCTAGTGAATTATAATACCAGCTAATGTACGTTGGTCCACTTAACTAACAAACAAGCATGGGAAAATATGAAGCTTGTTAATGAGAATGGTCAAAAACAAGAAGATTTCTCTTCTTTTGAAGATAAAGCGCACTGAAGCGTACACTCTCCTTTTCTTTGAAAAAATGGTTTCGTACAAAAGAATACGAAAGCCATCGACTTGAGCTAACAAACATTGAGTGTTTCGAAAGTAGCTCAAGACCGAAAAGATTTCTCTTTTCGTTATTAAGGATAAATGCACTAACACGTACATTTTCCTTTTATCTGAAGATGGGGTTGCAATCTAACATTTGATTACAAGCCATTACCATGAGCTCAAAACTTGGAATGTTTTGTTATATTAGCTCATGACCGAAAAGATTTCTCTTTTCGTTGTCAAGGATAAATGCACTGACACGTACACTTTCCTTTTTTTTTGAAGGCGTACACCTTTCTTTACTTTAAGGAACAGGGCTTGGAGAATGCCAACAATTTGACATTAAAGGAACGAATTAGGGTGGGGGGTTTTGAGGGGGGGGGGGGTGAGGTTTGAACCGTTTTATCCAAACATCTTTTGATGAAGAACGAGGCTTGAACTGTTTTGTCCAAACGTCATTTGAAGCATGTTCATCAGATTTGAATTCCTTGAACTCCTGACGTATGAGATATCAGTCTTTTTGGTAACCAAACTCTGAGTCTTTCCTTTAAAGGATTGACAGATGTACCTGCACTTGAGTTAGAAGTACCTGCACTAAAATAAAGAGTTTGATTGCATTCATATGGGTTAGTGATATCATCATTTGAACCATTTGGAGGTTCACTGTCAACTTTGGTTGTGCTATCGGTGAACATCTTTCCAGTAGGTATCCACCTAAGACTAACAGCTTAAAATTCTACCCGTTGATCCACCTAAGACAAGATCTAGGAGTGTGGTGGCTTTCTCATGCACAGCGGAAGACTTATTGGGAGAAACCTTTTTGTCCTATACCATTTTGCCAACCAGGTTTTATGAGTGTGGTTTCATTGGTCCACGGGATTGTTTGTTCTGATCTTGGGGGACTGAACTTATAGCACGAGAAATTCACATTATTCCGGATCTTTATTATACAATCTCATGATTTGTATTAAAGAATATATTTATGACAAAAACGAACAAACAAATTGGTTGAGTCCAAGAAAGCCCCACTAGAATCCTAGAGTGAATCTACTAGAGTCTTCACCATTTGACAATCCACCACCTACTACTAGATACAGGAGAACTCCTAATAATGTTTCTAGGTTAGGTGTACAGCATTAGGAGTGGCAGTGTGCTCTAGTAAGAGGTCATATCCTATGACTAGGGAATCCTGGTTTGTCTTGTGACATTAATCCTAGCATCCTCAAGAAAAGAACACATGAACCATATCATTAGAACCATACGATTCTTTATGACTATTCCTAGAGTAGTTAGGTGCATTCACCTGATGAGGTTTTGCAGCAGCAGATTCTCTAACTTTAGGCAAATAATGAGGAGTGACTGTTTTTGACAAATCATTTTTCTCATCAACTTGGGAGGCAAACCGTGGTCTTGAAATTCTAGGTCGTTCAGACGTAAACGCATTCGGTTGTCTAACAACTAAATGGTTTCTATATGGTTGTAAATGCGGTTTCCCCAAGATGAATCATTGGCAAACTTAGAATCTACTATATTTCCTTTTAACTTTCTAAGTTCATTATTTAATGTCGCATTTGCAAAAACCTTTCCTAATCTGAGCTTTTTAATCAGCATTTTTCGACAGACTTTTGATTAATTTGAGAAATTTAACGACTCACTGTTGTCCTTTATTCTGATGCGTGTCTTTTTAATTGATCATAAAAGTTCTTTGTAAGTCCT
Organism: Tanacetum coccineum; assembly: GCA_026074375.1. Classification (NCBI taxonomy): domain Eukaryota; kingdom Viridiplantae; phylum Streptophyta; class Magnoliopsida; order Asterales; family Asteraceae; genus Tanacetum; species Tanacetum coccineum. The sequence goes on from BQNB010023543.1 coordinate 33,214, forward strand.
GTTTCAAATCATCATTTTCTTTATGAGTTGCTCATTGCTGCAAGTAATTTAGCCACGCTGTGTTTCTAATTCGATGTTACTAGTTTTCAATACATCGATGTTTGTTTTTAAACTTTAGGCCTTCATTACTTGTTTTCCTTTTCACACTTTTAATTTGGTTCTTCAAGTTGCAAATTAGTGAGGTTCTGGCCAGTACTGAGCTTTTCAATCATTAATAACAAAAAATTCACGAAATCAGACAAATTCCTGATTCTTACATGGTTTTGATAACTTTGAAACATTCTTCCCTTTTGTTGAATTTGTATTTCAAGTGAAATACAATGTTTTTCCAGTTGTAAAAATCGTTTTGAAAGTTCATTGTAAATTTCCTTATCAATCATATCTTTCGTTTTGAGAAGCTCAGTTTTAAGCAAAGCATCATGGTCAATCTCTCCTCCCCTATGACACATATTTGTTGAAGTAGGAGTGGTATTGCTATCAATAGTTTCCCCAGATTTGTGTCCCATAACTGAGTACATATTGCTCATATGTTGTTGTTCATAGCAAGGATATTATGTTAGACATTCAATTGTACCTCAAGCAAATGCTCTTCGTCATTTACTGGTCCGATATCTGCATCCACAAGCTTGTGTGGTATAATTCCCCTGAACTGCTACTTGTATCCCTGCATGTCCGGGCTTTGTCCCACTGCTTTCTGTGACAACCAACCAGTATCAACTGCTTCATCGCATATTGACCGTTTCCGCTTGCCTTTGCCATCTGCAGTTTCAGTCTCTGATTTGTTTGAATGCATTGTGTTTTCAGGCTAACACACCTATCAAACAGCTTTTCGATAACAATCAAGCCCTAGACAACCATTGTCTTTGAACTGGATGATCTGAATATCTTGAGACTGGATCTTGACACTTGACTAATTTGAAGCGCATAAGTATTTCATCATGACAACTGTACTTCATTCTCCTTTAGCCGCATACTAAGTTCATTTTCTTTCATGCGAAATACACCCTGATGATATTTAACAACTCTATGAATGACTGCTTCAAGTGTATCCAGGTTCTCAAGTAAATTACGTCTGTACGCACTAGGTTACCAGCGTGTTGAAGTCTTTCGAAGTCTGTGTAGCCAACCTTGATTCAGAAGATCCTTCATTACCCCTTTTAGATGCAAGAAATTCCTTGAACTGTGTTCTGAGTGCTTGAAGACTAGTCTTTTCATTAACCCCATGAAAGATTCTCTCTTTCAGTGTAGCCTTAACTGATTCCCAGAATTATGAAACATCTTCATTGAAAGTCTGATGCTCCTTTACCAAAGAATGAAGCGAAAATGAATGGTTATAAATGCATCAACAGCATAAGGCGAATTAAGGAGATAGAGATCATGAAGATGTGTCTCGAGTTGTTCAAACCATGTCATGCAGATGGAGTGCCTTTGTTTTGCGAGCCGTTGCGTCAGTTGAAGCTCTATCTCTTTTGAATTAGAATTAGAATATTCCATTGAAAATCGATGTGTGACATAAAATAAGAACCTTAAGTAATAATGTGATTGATGTGTGTGGTTTTAAATGGCAATAAACGTTCACGGGTTTTTACAATCTATGATTAAAACCGATAAAGATAAACGGGAATTTTACAAAAATCAATAGATACCGTGAATGAATATCGTTTGATGTTAAGGTAGGTTTGTTGTTTGATTAATGCAATTAAGATCCTGTTTTAGGTTTGACGTTTGTTATTTGGCCCTAAAATATTTGAATTTTGACCAAAACACAAAATTTACCCTATTACCAAAATTTAAATTTTGTGTAAAAATTAGCTAAAAAAACTATTGAAAAATTAATTTTTTTCTTAATTTTTCCCGCCAAAAATAATTTGAATTTTTTAACAAATTTTTTACCCTATTACCAAAATTTAAATTTGGTGTAAAAATGAGCTAAAAAGGCTATAGGAATTTTTTTTAGCGCTGCCTAGGATGATTGCAAACAGCCGCCTGAAAAAAAATTCAAACTGTCACCAAACCGCTGCCAAATAAATCAAGCAAACCGCCTCTTATATTTTTGCTAACTCGCCGGCTTAATAAAATAATCAAACCGCTGCCTATAGTGACCAAACCGCCGCTGGTGTTCTTTTCGTATTTTTCTATTAAAATATTCAAACCGCCTTGGTACCTGTCAAACCGCCTTCAATAAGGCAACTCGCCGTTTGATTTTTAAGCAACTCGCCGACAAGAAAATAAGCAACTCGCCTTTGACCTGGTCAACTTGCCGGCTACCTTTTCCTAAAAATCCGGATCTTGTCCCTATCTTTTGTCAAACCGCCGGCAAGAATAACATTTAATATTCAAACCTCCATCAAGAACACACATTCGGATCTAGCCAAAATGAGCCCATATATGCCTATTAACCATGAAACAAAGCTAAAATATCAACTACTAAGCAAACCTTATAAGCCTAATCATTCCATAACATCTATGTCTTCGCGGATCATCAAGAAAGAAGCAACCCTCCACGAAGAACACAAACCATAATAAGCTTATAAATCGAATTTGGAACTAGCAAATCACATGGAATAGCAACACATGAACCTGTTAAACATATATAACATGAAAACACGATTAATGAACCAATAAACCCAACACAAATTTGAGCCGTGGTCTTTTTCTTCACAAAATGAGCCACGTTTTAGAGCTTAATCAACCATATGAATCAATCACGAATCCACCTCATGGCTCTGATACCAATTGTAGGTTCCCTAATTCACACAAACATGTATAGATCTAAAGAGATCTAGAGAGAGAAAGTTAGAGAGAGAGAATAGTTGAGAGAGAAATAAGGAAAACACACTAAAGAGTGTGTGTAAAATGAATAGATGCTTACCTCTTCCAAAGTTGGAAGAGGTATTTATAGTTCTTACAATACACCGGGTATTATTACCCGGTTCAATACCGAAAGTCATACGTTTACCTATTAAACTACGAGCTATAATGAACAGTTAAATACATAGGCTGGCCGAGTCTTTTTCTAATATCTAACACTGATTTATCTTGGATTTTTGGAAGACAAAATAAGCAAATGCAGATCCAAATTTGAACTAGCTAATGAAGTTTAAAAGTGAAAATAAGCTAAAACAAAATAAGCTCAATGACCAAACAGCTTATTATCTAAAAATCAAACCTCAAAACTTACTAGAGCTTATCTAAATCTGCTAATGAAAAATGACTTTAAAAAATTTTAAAAAGAGGTTTGAAAGCTGACAGTTTTAACTCTAAAACAATTGCACTATGAAGATTGCTAAGTTCTACTTCTTTTAACATCAGAAACAAGCTATAAAACAACACCTAAAAGCACTTTATCAAAATCCAGCTTAAACAAGCTTAATTTCACTTAAAATTAACACAGATTCAAACCTTAACTTCCTTAAACTTAAAATTTGACTTTAAGTTTTTAAAAACTTAAACTAACTGACTAAAGGACTTATTAAAAGCTGGCTAAACTTGACTTAATACCCAAAAGTAACTTCTAACCTATTTTGACCCATTTTTAACCTTGTGCCAAACACCCCTTTAAAAGTGATTTATCCAATTTAAACTAGAAACAGATTATAATAAGCTATAAAACACCAAAACAGATTAAGCATAACTGAATTAAAGGACAATTAAGTAATTAGAACTAAGAAATAAGTACTTATCCAATAAGCTTATGCTTATTGGATTTTAGACAGATTATTAGGCTTTAAGCTCAAATGACTTGTAAACTATGAAATAAACACGTAACCTACAAGATTAAGCAATTAAAAGACAAATAAACAAAAATTAAGCAAAATAAGCAACAAATAAGCAGACAATAAGTAGAATGACAAAAATAAGCTAAAATGAGAAAATTAAGAAAAAGAAAGAGCACCTTTGATCCCAGCTAAACAGGGACTTTAACATGCTTTATGAGCTTATCTAACAAGCTCCAGCTTGTTTAGAACAAGCTGGTGGAGTCGTGGAAGCCCATCCAAGTTTGGCTTCCCTTCCTTAATTAAGCTGAGGGAATTTGAGGGGAGGATTTAAGTGATTTAACAAGCTCAGTTAAGCTTTTGAGGGCTTAACTAAGTATAACAAGCTGATGTAGTAAGAGTAGCTTATAAGAGCTTATGATGTTTTTAAACCATAAATGCTTAACATAAAAGATGGAATTTAACACGAATTAAGATAAAAATTGAATTTTATTAAAACATTAACTGATTACAAAGCTTTGGAAAGGAATTACATGAAATTTAAAGAACTTAAGCTAAAAACGTACAAGCTAAAAGCTAAATCTGCCCTAAGCTACTTCTACTCCTAGATGCCTTGCTCTGTGTGATGAGGCCTCCTTTTATAAGAGTGAGGCAAAGCTTCTAGCCTCTAGGACGCTCCCCCATCTCTAATCCAAACCCTTCAATCTTGATTGTCCTCCAAGCAATAGATCTTGACCGTTAGATCTTGTGCCACGTGCAACAGCCAATGAAATGGCATGGGATTGCCATCGTGGACAAATTTGGTGTCAGAGGTGTCAGGTGTACTTCTAGAAGGATGGGAGAGCATGTGGTATGGGAGAGTTTACCCTGGTGTTGTTAATGGTGGTAAAAGGGAGGGAAGATGAGAATGATGTACAGTAAATTTGACCCGCCCTTTATCTTCGTGTAAGAGTTGATTGGATCCATAAGACTTTGGGCTTTTGTTATGATTTTGGCCCAATGTATAATAAAAAAAGGGCTAAGGGCTTATTTTAGGGGTTATGGTTAATATAGGATTAGGATCCGGCCTATTAAGTAGGCTCCGGTTGGTCCGTAAAAGACGGGTACGCCTTCGGCTTTGGTTGTTCGTACTCATTTCATTCTCGTGCTCGTGTTTTTCCGTTTTTATCTTAATTTTGTACTTTTCTTGATATCTGGCACCTGCTCATACACAACACAAAAACACACATATACAATGCATTTTTCTATGTTTTTGGTCTTTTTGGGTTCGTTTTTCGTGGTAAAAGGTATGTGTAACATAGCACATACCAAATTCCCTCATACTAAAGTATTGTCGTGTCCTCACGCAATATTATAAATAACATTTTTAGAAAACTAAGAATCTTAATCCCCCTTGATTAATTACCTCAAAAAGTAGCTAAGTATTCATCTTTATGGATTAAAGAATCATTAGCTCTGAAAAGCCCCATTTTCCATTTTTAATATTTTCCCATTTTTTATGCTTTTTCTTAACTTTTCATACTTCAACACTTCATAACCTTGTACTTTCATTATTCTTTGATAATACATAGGATTATGGAACAAGCAAAATAAATTCATCGTCCTCAACTTTCACTTCTCCATACAAAGCTTAAAAACAAGATCATTGTCAAATACAAGTCATGATGCTAACACTACTCATAAATACTAATTATGTATTACTTTTCCTCCCTTATTCCTAAATTTGTATCTCAAGATTTTATTTTTGTTATATACCCGAAGGCTCTTTAAGACTTATTTCGATATTTATTCAATCCGAAAATAAAGCGGGACGGTTGAAGATAAAAATTAGCTTCTACCCCTATCCTTGAAAACCGATGAGGTCCACATAAATCAAGTGAGATTTATTTAACTTGGTTTAAGTCATATACCCTAAGGCTCTTTAAGACATAAATCAAGTGAGATTTAATTTGCACCATATACCCTAAGGCTCTTTAAGGTACAAACAAATCATTTATTAAACATGATTCAATCATTTACGCCATATACCCTTAGGCTCTTTAAGGCATAAGTAATCTCATGATTAACTCTACTTACACCATATACCCTTAGGCTCTTTAAGGTGTAAGTAACGCAATTATTCATTATGATATATATAGTATGCCAAAATTCTGAATCCCGATGTGTACCTATCTTATTGGCATCGTCTTCCGAGTTAGTGGGATTTTACTAAAGATTAAGTTGAACCGGACAACCTTATTTATTAAACATTATTAATATACAAGTGAAACAAACTAATAGGAGAAAAAACCACAATTAATACTTATAAGCTCTAAAGAAAACCAACTATTCCACGCTTAATATCATGACTTATACTCGACTCTATCATTTCTCGTTCTTCGCAATTTAAAATCTCTAAAAAAGAGACTGGCGAATACTTAGGCTAGCGAATTAAGATCGGCACTTTAACAAGTCACATTGACTGGCAACAATCTTTATTCTAATAAATCGAGTTCGGCATAATGGATAAGCCTACATAAGACTAGCAACAAACTCGATTTAAATATGTTAAGGAAAAAAGCTAAAGTATATAACCGGTCGGATCAAAATTTATTTCTTGTTCTCACCTTTATTTGTGTTACAACACTTATTTCATCATTTTATTCCAACATTTATCACTTTTTTTCACTTTATCATGCACAAAAATTTTAAATTTTTGCTATTTTGACACAAATCATATATTTTTTGTGGAAAAACGGGTTATGTAAGAATAACGGTTGCAGGTATAATCAAATCGATAGATTCCCCCCATACTAAAACTACACATTGTCTTCAATGTGTGATTGATACCCCATACTAATTTCAATGCATAATCTTGATATAAAGGGGTTTCTACGCAAATCTAAAGCCGTTTATTAAGTATGCTAATAGATAAACGTTAGTCGATAAGATTTGGTTATCGGATTCCCAATATGAAGCTGGGGATATGAAGCTCGAATGTATGAATAGACAAAACCATGAGCACGAGAGTCTTCATAATTCGGGCAATCCTGGACATAAAAACCACAAAACACGAAACACAAGAAAGAGAGAGGCGAGCCTCCTCACATCACACTTATTAATAAATATAAATATGCTACTACTAAGGATAAGCATGGGTTGCCACCCATGAAGCGCTTATTTTTGTTCACCGAGTCTTGAGCCTGACTTGATCCCCCATACTTGAGTTAGGTCAAGGGGGATAGAAATAGAGAAATGGGACATCCAAGTGAGGAATGTCCCCTCCAGAAATTATCATCGGGCTCTTAGAAAAATCAAAAATGATTTTGTCTTGATGAGATAAAAAAGGAGAAGAAAGAATACCAAATGCATCCTGTGATAAAAGTCTCTCGGATTGGACTTGAATGAATATCCCTGGATCGAAAATCTTGTTTCTAGATCCAGAAGGAAAAGAAACTTCAAGACCGGATCCGAGGGAATCGTCTGAAGGAGTGAAGTCCGAATCTAGGGTGGGTTGGGTGGGTAAAATATTAAACATATGAACACGAGGTTCTCCCAAAATAGTTTCCATAACAACGTTGGTCAACTCACCCTGATCGGGCTCAATCTCAAAATGAAACGAATCATACTCGAGAAGAGAGTTATCAGCATGAGTAGTGGTACTGCCACTAATCGTCTCTTCCTTATGATCACTAAAAGTCTCGAATTCGGGCAATGAATTAACCGAATAAGAGAGAGAAGTATCGAACTCCTCAAAGAATGAATCACTATCCATGACGGGGATAAGAAATGAGGAGGGAGACTTGAGCACACGATTAGGAGTAGGGTTGTAATTTAAAGATTCGATATTAGCAATAAGATAATTGATGTTCAATAATTTTCTCACGAAGAATAACGTCTTGGATTCGAAGAATATCTTCTAAATCAATCTCTTCCTTCTCTTGGTCAACATCATTCACCTCCTCTAAGCTGACGAGCTCAGAATCGGGAGGTGATGCTTCAACGTACTCGATGTCTTCAAAATCATCGTCATCACTTGAAGTACCATCGTCGTTGGAATCGGATAAAATCAAAGAATGATTTTTTAAAGCATCAAAAGTAGAAGAATTTTCACAAACGGGCACATCACACGTATCGTCGGAAATACCCTCGGACTCTCTTGGGATTGGGACAAGGTTCTCAACACTAGACTTTATTACTTCGTCCGATTCCGTTTCCGGAATAGTGCTAAGATGCTCGTCCCCCATACTTAGAGAGTTATCGGGCTCCTCGGTTGGTAAGTCGGGTGCGATTGCTTTAGACGAATTCTCTAAATATTCCCTATATTGAATAGTGTACTCCTCATCATCATCGTCGTAGAAGGTAGGACGATTCCAACTTGGACAATTAATAAATTCTGATAGATCCTCACTTATAATTTGCAAATCTTTAAGAAGTTTATGAAGCAATTCTTGTATATCCTCTGGTTTAGCATGCTGAATTTCAAAAAATTTCTCCCAAGCTAGCAATAAAACCTTTGGCGTTTCTCCAAAAGATATACGATTAAACTTCTTTAAAAAGGTTTGTATCGATTTCATTAGGTCTTCTTTGGCTTGCAAAATTTCCACACTCGTTTCTTGAGGAGGATTATGAATGACGGGATACTGCGGGGGTTGTAATTGGTCAAATCCGGAAGAATTAGAATTATAGAAATTTTGGTTCATCGGTTGACACTGAAAACTTTCATGAGGACCCCCACAGTTCTCACAACAAAGGTATTGTTGTGGAAGACTTGGTGAAGTTTATGGAAAATTATTATCAAAGTTTTGATTGAAACACGGGTCCTGATTGTAGACAAACGGACTTTGAGGTGGACAATCGTAACCATAATGAGCATTGTTCCCACATAACTCACAAGAATACGTCTGGTACTGGGGTTGTGGAGTGTAGTCGGAAAAGTTTGGAGAATCGTTGTACGAATTCGGATTTGGATCACAAGCAGATGAATTTCCAACTCTTGAAGCGCAAATCAAACAAAATCCACCTTTTAACGGGCTTTCACACTCGCAACAAGTGACTGGCTTTCCATCTCCATAAGTGCAGTTCATACAAATTCCATTATTAAGACTGAAACCACACTGCTGGCACGTACAAAGATAACAATAGAAGCCAACACACGGTTGTCCACACCCCATACACTCGCTTTGTTCGAATGACGACATAATAAAGAATTAAACGAAATTAGAGGGTTGAGAAAATAAGAATTAAACGGATAAGAGGATAGAGAGGAATATTTTTAGATTTTTCAAATAACACATAAGGAAAAATAATAATAAAAATAAGATAGAAAAAGAAAATATTTATGGTAACCGAAAGTTAAACGTGCATGGTAGCTCTCTAAAAATACGTACAAGAAAGCGGAGGAGCTGGTAAGCTCGAGGCGCTATTTAGAATAACCCTTCTCCTTTTGGGTGATGTTCTTAGGATCAAACCCGCCTTAAACTTTCCTTATAGCACGTAATCTAAAGGTGAGCCGTAACAACGATTAACAAACGGTAATTTTTAATATTAAAATAAAAGAAAATAGAAGTGTAAAATATTTTTGTATTTTTATGGTTTTTTTATAAAGAGAAAATATTCACAATTGAAAACGATAACTTCACGAGGAAGGGTCTTCAAAACACTAATCTTTGAACGAAACGCGATAATCGTACACACCTCTCCGGCAACGGCGTCAAAAATTGATACGTCCAAACACACTATATATAATATAATATAAGTATATAAGGATGTAAACAATTATAGTATAGTAGTATTTTCGTCGGATTTAAGAAACAAACTTTTAACCAAAGTTGTCTCAAAAACCTCCTGGGTCGTTTCCTCAGCGAAGTGTGAATTGAGAATCGGCTAAGTTCGTGATCGCACGTTTCGAATGGTTTAAAAGATTTTGATTTTGATTTCTAATTCTACTAATGAAAACGAATAAAAAAATGTAAAAACAAGTAAACAATTTTAAAGCACTTAAGAAATAAAGCATGAAAACGTAAATGTGAATTAATAAAACGCGACATTTAAGCATCTACATCTAATTTAAGCCCTACGAACGCAAATTTAATTTTTATAAATCCTAAATGACTAAAAATAATTTTCAGAAAAAGAATTATATTTTTTTGATTTTAATTTTATTTATTATGAATTAAAAACTATTTTAATCTAGAAATTTAATTAAAAATACTAAACTATTTTATAAAAATTTAGAAAAATTATGAATAGTACTTTGACTTGTTTAGAACATAGGAAAAATAAAAACTGGACAAACAACTTAAAGAATAAGCTGCAAATAAGCTATTAAAGGCTGACTGCTTAATAAGAAAACAAGGCTTAAAAGAATATTGTGTTGGTATGAAAACAGAAAAGACACAAGGGTACGTTGGTTGATAGTGGTGTGTTAAATGCATTGAGTGTACAAAGGGAGAGGTCACAGGTTCGACCCCTATGACCTCTTTTTTTTTTGAGAAACCATTTTTAAAAATTTTTCTTTTGAGCAAACTTATTTAAAAACTGAAAATAAGCAACTTTTATGAAAACACTTTTTTTAAATCTCTAAAATAAGCTAGAATAAGCTAGCTCTTAAGTGACAGATTATCTAAATCTTAACTAAATGATTAATAAGCAAAACTAACTAGGAAAAAAAACAAAAGGAAATCAAATAAGCTAATACAAGACCCTATCCTAACTTAATAAGCTAACATAACATGAATTAAGCTGACAAATTGAGCTCAAAAGCTTCTAAAAGTTAAAAACCTATTAGACTTAATAAGGCAGTTTTCAAAAGACAAATGCTCTACTTTGAGCTCATTTTAAGACCAACTAAGCTGTAAACAGATTGAATTTGGCATCTAATGAACTCATATAAACAACTTTTAGGAAATTTGACTAAGAATTAAAATAGAAAATGGACTTGGAAAAGTGACAGAAGAAACAACATATGTTGATTTATCTTGGATTTTTGGAAGACAAAATAAGTAAATGCAGATCTAAATTTGAACTAGCTAATGAAGTTTAAAAGTGAAAATAAGCTAAAACAGAATAAGCTCAATGACCAAAGAGCTTATTATCTAAAAATCAAACCTCAAAACTTACTAGAGCTTATCTAAATCTGCTAATGAAAAATGACTTTAAATTTTTTAGATGAATGAAAAAGCTAGATCAGACAGGCTACACTATTTTTTAAGATTTTTTTCAGTTTTTTAAAGAGAGACAAAATAGCTATTTAAGCCTAAGATTTAAGCTAGTAAATGTTATTGAAAAAACTCAAGAGCTCAAAACAGATTTAGCTTGTTGATCAAAGAGCTTATAAAACAAAAATCAGACCTTAAAACTTATTTTATCTAAACTAAATTTGCTAACAAAAGCTGGCTTATCTTGAAAATTTTGTAAAGACTTTTATGATAGATTTGGACTGAAAAACTCAAATCAATTGCAAACTCAGACTAAATCATTTCAACTGTATTCAAAGACCTTATCAAGCATGAAAACAACAACTACTAGCTTCTTATAAAGATCTAAGCATTCAAGCTAGGAAATAAGACCAAATTACCTCAAATACTACTCTAAACCTAAAATTTGAGACTTAAGCTTTGAAAACTTAAAACTACTGATTATTAGACTGATTTTGAGCTAGTTAAATCTGACTTAAGAGCCAGAAATGACTTTTAACCTATTTTGACCCATTTTGAATCTTATGCCAAACACCCCTTTATCATTTGATTTTCCATTTTTAAGCTTCAAAAAGTTGATTTAAGCTCAGATTTATGAAAACAGAAGGACTATTAAGCAAATAAAGTACAACTAAGCAAAAGCTAAGGACAAATAAAGACTTATTAATAAGCTAGACTTATAAGCTATAATACTAGAAATCATGAAAGATTATAAGAAATTGCAAATCAAGACTAATTTAAGCTAACACTTGAACATATTAAGCTAAATAGAACTAGAAAAACAGAAATAAGCATCAATAAGCACATATTAAACAGTAATTAGCATTGAATAAGCTATGGAACAATAACTAAGCTTGAAATAAGATAAGAGAAACTTACCATTGCCCTTGCTCAAAACAGGGAAAACATGCTCTAAAAGCAAATCAACCAGCTCTATGGCTAGCTTATCATCCTTAAGAAAGCATTCCATTAAAGCAAAGGTAAATGAGAATTCATCCAACTGATTTTAATAAACTGGCTTAAAAAAGATTTATAAGAACTTATTTTAGCTTAAAGAGATCATGAAAACATAGAAGCTTATTAAGAGATTTAAGTAAATTGCATAGGAACTGAATTAAAAGAACACAATTGAATTAAGCTAAAATTACTTTTATTAATTGAAAAAGGAGTACAATAAGCTGAATTTCGTTACAATAAGCGTAAATAAGCTGGAAAATTAATTCTACTCTATCCTACACTACTCCTACTCCTAGATATCTCAGCTGTGTGTGGAGAACTCCTATTTATAGCCATGAGGAGAAGGTTCTAGGTCCTTAGAACGCTCCTTAATCCTCTAATCTCCACCCTAGATCTATATCTTGGCCTCCAATCCACCTTGTGAGTCGTTAGATCAATTCCACGTAGTTGTATCCAATCAGGATGCTCAGGATCGCCAGGGTGTCATTCTCCGTGTGTCAGAGGATGTCGGAGCTTCTAGAAACAAAGGGGGTGTGTGAGTGGGTGAATGAACATTACCTGCGTGTGTGTGTTATGTGAAATTGGAGAGGATTGATCTGGTAAGGGTGGTGCAACAGTAACCTTTGACTCTGAGTGTTGACCTTGTGTATTGACCAATAAAACGATATTGTATAAGGTTATGAAAAAGTTTTAGAGACCATTGTATAACTCACAATGTCTGAGAAGTAAAATGAGACCATTGTGTAACTCACAATGTCTAAGGTGTAAATGAGACCATTGTGTAACTCACAATGTCTGAGGTGGTTGGAATGAAAATCAAGTATGTATATAAATAGCATTTATATAGTAAAACATTGTTGTTTTTAAAGAATAAGCATGGCGAAATGGAATGCATCATGGCATAAATGAATGATGGCAAAATATCATATAAGATAAATTAATGTTTGGATAATGTTTAGGACATACGAGCTTATAGTATTACTTTGCCTTAAGAAATGTTCTATCATTTATATAATAACTCTTATATAAATAATGTAAATATACATAAGGGATGTAAGCATATATGTATATATGTATGTCATGTAAGCACGTAATGTAAGCAAGTAAGCAAGTAGTGTGTATGCACATGAAAAAGTTTGATGTGATGCAATGTTTGTGAAAACGGTTATAGTCTAGGTAAAATATGCAACCTAGTTCTCTATAACCTTGGCTCTGAATACCAATCTGTAACACCCCCAAATTGGGTCGCAGTGGAAAGTATGTTCTGGGAGCGTTACTTCATAATACCATTGCACAAGATATGAGAGAACGACCTCTAAATGTGTCGTTTGAAAAGTAATCTTGTATAATTTGGACTCCAATGCACATTAGTTTTGTCAAGTAGCTTGTTCACCTGAGAAAATACATGCTTAAAAGTGTCAACATAAAGTCGGTGAGTTCATAGGTTTTTATAAGTATAAATGTTGAAATAAAAGGTTTATAAAATGTATATGACCATTTCAATCCTTATAATAGTCACAAAAATGTAAGTATGCATGTTGAAAATCAAAGATTCGTAAAGTGTGTATGATCATTTCAACCCTTATAATAGCCATAAAAATGTAAGTATGCATGTTGGAAACCAAAGATTTGTAAAGTGTGTATGACCATTTAGATCCTTATAATAGTCACAAAAATGTAAGTATAAATGTTGGTTCAAAGATTCATAAAGTGTGTGTGACCATTATAATACATACAATAGTCACGAAAATGTGATTACGATTACATTAAGTTCATGATACTGAGGCTCGGACTTGTAGTGTATGCCAATCTTTTCAGGCACTATAAGTGTTCAAGTAAGTGTCGTTCAATGCTCCGACATGATATAACGTTCGTTAGTTCAATCCGTCGAACTAGTGAGAGCTACTCACCCGAACGGGGTTGTCACGCCCAAATAGATCTATTTTATAACACTCGCGCCTACTAATCGTAATTAACAGTTCATGCCCTTAAGCTAATCCGTAATCATTTCAAAAGTAAAGTAATGTAATGTATCCCACTGCGAGATATGTAAATGAGTATGTAAACGAGTTTGTAGTCAATCATGTAAATGAAGTTGTAAACGTTCATGCAAAAGAGTTTGTAATCAATCATGTAAATGAGTTTGTAATCGAACATGTAAACGAGTTTGGAATAAATAATGTAAATGAGTTTGTAATGAGTATGTAAACAAGTTATGAAATCAAGTATGTAACAATTTGTAAATGCGCATGTATTCTTACCCCAAAAAGTGTTAAAGTATATGTAAAACGAGTAAAACGTGAGGCTATAAACTCACCTCTAGTGAAAGTAATGATTATCGCAAAATCAACAAGGTAATCGTCACAAACGATCCGGAATGCAACCTAATTAATTATAGGTCGTATAAGTATAATGTATTTAAAATAAATATAAAAATATAAATTATAGAGTTATATCACCACCTAATAGTTTTGTTTAATTAGTAAAAGTTGAAACAATATTTAAGTCACGCTTATTAATTAAATGTCCAAGTATTTGCATTCATAAAGAAAAATATTATTTTTGTCCAACAATTGATTATTTGTTAATAATACATGATTTAATATTTTTATTGTTCATATAAAGATATTATATAAATAGTTTAATTGTTTTATAAAATAATATTTATAAAGCTAAAAACATGTATAAATATAAATATTATATAAATAAGGCTACAATATTTCTTAAGGTTTTTATAGCCAAAACGGACCCGAAAACACTCATAAACCCCTTTTATATTTTTGACAGCCCACATGTAGTTTTTATAAAAATAGTGCACAAGAGTAAAATAGTGCGTAGAATCTTTATAAATTCATAACTTTCGCTTTTTAACTCCGTTTTTAACGTGCTTTATATGTACGAAATCGTGATGAGATAATCTAACAAAATATTATATTTGAAAATTTTATAACATTCTGTACAGGAACAGTAACAATAATCTGTTATTTATAAAAAATACTTTTTATAAAGTTAATCATCAAAATCTTGTAAAAATCATAATTCCTTCATTTTAATTTCGTTTTTAATGTTCTTTATATTCACGAAATCGTGTTGAGATGTTCTAACAAAATAAAATGTTCATATATTTTTATCAGTTTCGAGACAGTAGCAGTTTTTATAAAACTACTTTTATAAAAACACTTTTATGTATTTAATTATCGTAATCTCGTAAAATTCATAACTTCTTCGTTATAGCTTCGTTTTTCGAGTTCTTTATATGCTTGAAATCCTCATAGAATGTACTAATTGAATCTGTGGTTTACATATATTATAAAAATTCGAATTTACACTGAATACACAAACTGTTCGCATATATATAAAATATAATTTGTTTTTGTAAGTTTTAACATAATTAAATTATCACAAGTCATCTAATTTAATTAATAACACATCCTTTGTATAGTTTAGGTGCTCTAATTTATGTCCATCATTTTATGTCCAAATAAAATATCCACACCATTATTTATTTATAAACTTTTATAAATAAACTTTTAACAATTAATTCATAAACTAATTTTATAAATTAACCAACACTTGTATGAAGTATGCTATTGTATTCTAACACATTTTAAACATCATTCCATCATGTTTAAATACTTATTCAATTTATGAACATGTTTATTTTATTTTATAAATATAAAAAATAAACACTAGATGGTGATTAACAATATAACAATTATATAAGTATGAAAATGAAATGATTAAGAAATGGTAGAGTTTATATTTGGCCCTGAATGAATGTATGAAGTGAAGAACGCAAATTTAAACCATGCTTAAACCCGAAATCCTTTAATGAAAACCCTAATTTCCTCTTGCAACAACCCTAGTTTCCTTCTTGTACAAACCCTTGTTTAAATAAATCCAAGCTTCCAAATCACCTTGATACACCTTAGATATTACTCTTAATAACTCTTGTATACTTGTAACCTTGTTAAATTAAAAACTATGAATGTATTTGTGATGTGTTTTTGAGCCATAAGCACTAAGAGTAAAAACAAGAGTGATGAGTTTGATTTCTTTGAAAAATGATAAGTGCGTGTATGGTTTCACTTTAGGCTTAGTATTTATAGTGTAAGTGATTATGAAAACTAGTTATCAAAACCATCAAGTGGTTTCATCAAAGGGACGGTTTGGTGTAGGGTTTAGAGTGTGGTTTTGAGGTTAACAAGGACAAGTAATTACCTAGGATTAGATGGAGTGTCATTGCAAGGACAATAGATGTAAGGTTCTCTCTTACTCCCTAGGGGAGGCACGGCTAAAGAGAGGGGAGAGGACAAGGTACTTGGTTATCCATGGGTTAAAGAAGGGATAAGGTACTTTGGTAGTTAAATGGGAAGGTAAGTCTTAATTAGATGTGATATTTGTGGAGTTTTAGAGTTTATTAGTCGTGTTTATAAAAATATGGACGGCTAGAGTATATATTAGGATAGAAATGATATAAATTTTGTGTATTGGGGATAAAAGTGGGTATTTGTTGTGGTATAGATGGGTATTGGTGCTTCCATGTATGCATAAATGTAATTTATTGCGAAACGTAAACGTTTTACGTAACCAATAAAAATAAAATATAAAAAGTTAATAATTATCTTCGTAAAAATAATATAACACTTGTTTGACGTAAACTTTTATTTGTTTGATGTCGGTTTACATTGATTGTTGATTTTTAGTTTACGCGATTTAACTAAACGTTCAAAATTAAAAGTAGTTTAAAATAAATAATTGAATATTTATTGACGTAAAAAGATGTGAAAATGTGAATTGTTACACTCTCGGCTCGACGTCATTTGTTCTATTCTACCAGAACCCTTCCTTTTTTTTCTAGGTTCTAATGTAAATAGAGAACAACCACATCCATCTGCTATAATGGGAACATCAACGAAAACGAATAACCCCGCGCTCCGCATCGGAGCGCGGGTTGAAAACCTAGTTATATATTATATATTTATATTTATATTTATATTAAAGAGCAGTAGTTTTTGCAATTAAATAATCAAAACTTCGTGAGTTACGATGTAACAAAAAGAATAAAAAAAACTTTCAACGACGCACTCCGACGTAAAAAAAAAGTAAATAGTTTTTAAAATAAACCCTCAAGTATGTTAAACGTTACAAAACAGACCTTCATCTTTAACCTATGTACGACTTTTTTATATAACAAACTTTATTCATCAAATATAGAGCGCGTTCTACCGATTCATTCGGAAAAAAGTCACTGAAAAGATCGTTGAATTGCGAACAAAATGAGCCCAATATTACTATGCTTCTGATATGCGTACGCTTTTATAAAAATGTTGAAGCTTAATATTTATTTTAAAATATTTACGAAAATAGTCTTTGAGCTTATCGATTCGTTGCAAGGTAAGTCCTAACGGCTTACAAATAGTACTTGGCGTTATCGGTCCATTGCAAAAATAGTCTCGCGCGCTCCGCCGCAACGCGCGGGTGACGAACCTCGTTCGTTAAGATTAAGCGGTATTAAGTGGCATTTTAAGGAAAAGACATTACTCACTTTTAAGACATTTTAAATTTCAAGAAAGTATACTTTTTATAAGTAGTAGAGATAGATATACTTCCAGCAATGCTTATTACACTATGATTTTGAATATAAGGAGTTGAGTTATTTTACATACTTGTTTTTGTTTGCCTGCTAATCTGGATCATCCATTTCATTTGATTAAAAAGACAAGATTTAAGATTAAAAAAAACATAAAGGGATCAAAAGTGTAATTTACTAAAACTCACCCTAACCACTCCTCATTATTTGTAGAGTTGGCAAATCTTGCCCAAATTGCAATTAATAGTTTTTTTTTAAATTTTGTACGTTTTTATCATTTTTTTATGTTTTCGTCCACTTTCATACGTTTTCGTCCGTTTTGCACGTTTTCCTTTGTTTTCATAGGTTTTCGTCTATTTTCGCACGCTTTCATCCGTTTTTGCACGTTTTCATTCTTTTTCGCACGCTTTCGTCCATTTTCGCACGTTTTCTTAGGTTTTAGCACGTTTTCATTCGTTTTCGCACGTTTTCATACTTTTTCGCACGTTTCGTCTGTTTTCGCACGTTTTCTTTCGTTATCACACGTTTTCTTTCTTTTTTGCACATTTTCTTTCGTTTTCGCATGTTTTCATAAGTTTTCAGACGTTTTCATACGTTTTTACAAGTTTTTATACCCTTTCACACTTCTCGCCTATTTTCGCACGTTTTCTTCCGTTATCACACGTTTTCTTTTGTTTTCGCGTTTTCGCATGTTTTCGTCCATTTTTACACGTTTTCGCACGTCATCACATGTTTTCTTTCATTTTCGCACGTTTTCTTTCGTTTTCGTACGTTTTTGTCCGTTTTTGTATGTTTTCGTCTGTTTTCACACGTTTTCTTAAGTTTTCGTACGTTTTCGCATGTTTTCGTTGTTTTTCTACGTTCTCGTTCGTTTTCGCACATTTTCTGTTGTTATCACACGTTTTCGCACGTTTTCTTCCGTTTTTACACCTTTTCATCTGTTTTCGCACGTTTTCATACTCTCTCGCATGTTTTTGATTGTTTTTGTACATTTTCATATGTTTTTGTTCTTTTTCTTATGTTTTGATACATTTTCGTCCATTTTTGACCGTTTTCAAACGTTTCTGACCATTTTGGAGGGAGAAATGTGTACATCAAGGACGCACAACAAGTTCACATGATCGAGCTTTATGATATATGTCAGAAGTTAGTCCGCAGAGATGATCAGTGCTTCAACTTGTTACTTTGGTGTTATCATTTCGACTACATAGAGGGATAAACTGTTTACATCCAGGACTTAGTTGACTTTGGTATAACAATTAGTATCATCACTATCCTAGAGGGAGAAATGTGTACATCCGGGACTTAATTGACTTTGGTGCTACTTCTTTGACTTTTTGAAAGGGATAAATTGTGTACTTCGGGTTTTTGAGCTTTATATAACAAGACTAGGATGCTTCTTAAGTGAGACGATATTGATGATATTATCCTTTCCCACAAATTTTCACAAATGAGAAAGAAGGTCTTTGAGCCGAGCTGGAAGGAGGTTGTATGACTCAAGACTAGTGCATTTATTCTTATCAGTCTCAAGATTGTCTATTTGGGAGGGAGCAGAAGAAAAAGATCCTACTATTGGTAAGGAGTAAAAAGTCAACTATGTACTGCACAAGAAGTTTAAAACGTAATTCATATCAAAGCTGAAGTAATCGGATAAGGGAATTTCAAGGATGATGAATGAGAAGCAGATTCAAAAAACTTTGACATGACCAGGAGTGTAAGAAAATGAAGCTTTTTCAAGCCATGCAGCTAATTCAAAAATATCAAGATGACCAGAAGTGTATGAAGAATTTTTTCGAAGACATGTTGGAAGTTATAAGTAGAAATCCAATCAAGACCGAGATCATCGGTAGAGGTAACTTCTAAGTCATCCTCAGCAGTATGATTATAGTGTGCTCGTCTGCAAGCTGAAGAGATAAAGATAGAGTATTCAAGAAGATCAAGATCATTGAAGATAATCTCAAGGAATACTGGATTTTATTTTTATCATATTTCTTTATTTTTGCTTGTAGGAAACATTGTAACCAATTCATGTGTGACACCATCATGGAGGGAGATTGTTAGCCTTACTATTTTGTAAAGCTGACGTCCAACACGCGAATTGGACTAGCTATAAATCATAAGTTATACATAGGGGTTAATAATGTAAACATGGGATAAATAGCTTATGTAAGGGCTATAAATACCCCCCCCCCATGACTCTCCATGGGGAGTGTGGAAGAATGTTTGGTCACTTGTATCATTCTTAATAAAATACATCTTCTTTACCCTATCTCTACTTTATCTCACTACACCTTTAACTCATATAATGTATTTTGATCATCCCCGACCCCCTGAAGGTGGTTTTGATACGTGTTACAGTAAGACCTCCTGAATCTTTTCCATGTACATATAGTGTGCTTCCAGTTCCTGCTCATCAGGCTCGTCATATGTGTCTTGTAGCAATTCACTCTGTTTGGCACGCAGTTGAATTCTTGCAGCCTCTTTCTTGCATAACAGCATTTTTTCCTTAAAATTAACCCGATTAGCTGATCTGCACTCCTTAGAAAAATGCCCAAACCCTTTGTAATTAAAACACTGTATCCACGACTGCTGAACTACTTGATTTCCTACAGTTTCTCCTTTCCCAGCAACTGTTATTGTCCTTTGATTCCCAAACTGCCCAGTATGTCTTTCATTCCCAGTTTTTGGAAAAGTATCCACATTCTTGTTCCTGGTGCTTGATGAAGTTCTCACGTTGTTGTTGGTAGGTTTGTAGATGTTTTTGAAGTGTTTTGAAATGAATGCCAAACTTTTTTGTATATGCTAATCCCTTTGTGCTTGTTCTTCATCACTGTCTTCTTCCGATGCTAACTCAGATAGAGGTGAAGGTACTTTGACAATCTCTTTGCCTTTGTTCTTGGTAGTAGCATGTGATATGGTTGATGTTGTTTATCTTGATGATGGTTCATGGGTTTTGTAAGGTTTTGGTGCTTGAGGTGCTTGATAATAGTCATTTGGATAATTTTGAGTAGCAACAAAAAATGCAAGTGGAATTGCATTCATGGCTATTCTTTCAGCTTGAATTTCATTAACTTCATTTTGGTGTTGTTTTGGAATGTCAAAGAGTTTGTTATATGAGACGGTCTCCAAATCTTGAGCTTTCTTGATAATTGTCACAAATCATGACCATTCTAGTTAAAGTTGTTGTAGAAACTGAACATTCACCTGCATGGTGTCAACCTTCAACTTGTTACTTACCATTTCATTCACCATTCTATAAAACCTCGTGTAGATGACTTAATTGATTCCCCGTCCCTTGAAATGAACTTACCAAATTCCCAAAATAGCTTTGTCTTAACATCTTGAATGTTGATAGACTCTCCTTGTTACAACCTTTCAATACCAATCCACATATTTTGCATTTGGACAAGCATCCAAAATAGAGTATATGTCATTACCAATCCCATTCAGTATCATATAAACTGCTTCTACTTCAGCATCACTCAATTTTCGTTTCTCTAGACTGGTATTAGCATAAGTTTCTTTTAACATCTGTCCTGGTTGTCTTGGATTTTCAGCATCTGAAGGAGTGTCTTCAAGTTGAACTTCATTCATTTCGTAAAGACCCTCATAAATGCATTTCCTGAGTAGCTCTCTGTTTAGTTTTGTGTCAACGTGTCTCATGAAACGTGATTTCCATTGTGCATAGCTACCTGGTGCAAGCATTAGTGGATGTTCCTTGGAACCAACTGCCATGATGTCATTGTGCATTTGGCTGTTTGATGAAGTCATGATGAAGTTGATATGTGAAAAAGATAATGGATCCTAAGTAGATAAAGTGATGTGTTGTGTTGTAATTATTATCTGTTTGTTTGTTAACGAAGGACTAACGGTGAAATTTATAGTCTTGAAAATGTTAAATGTTGTATTGTTAATTGTCATTAAGTACTAGTGCAAATACGGACTAGCGGTGTAAATTAATTCCTGTTAAGGGTTAATGGTGAACTAGATATCTGTCGTTAAGTGCAAGTAATAGAGGATTAACGGTGCAAAGAAGTTTCAAAATCAGGGGTATATATTGGCACTTTCGTTTAGGGATTGTAACTATCAAAACTAACAAACCCTAGCGAGCCCGACTATGTTTAAACTCGGTATTAACCAATTTAACTCAGTCTTGGAAGCTCGAAACAACTTGTGACCCACAAAAAGAAGTTAAACCACAACAAGAAGCCTTAAATTGCTTGATCTCAAAACCTTAAACCGCTTGAACTAGTTAAACCGCAAGATAACAAACTGCATGAACTTTAACCGCAACTCTTCTTTACCCAAAACAACAAGATGCTTAAATTTCAAGAACCTAAACCGCAACAAGTTAAACCACAACAATCTAAACAAAAAGAATCAGTTAATCGCAAGGACTAAACCGTAGGGTTAAATCGCAAGTATTAAACCGCAAGGTTAAATCGCAAGGATTAAATCGCAAAGTTATATTGCAAGGACTAAACCGCATAAAGCACTTTCCATATTGATTGGTTAAATCGCATGGAAAGATAGAACGCAAGATCCTTAAATCGAAACTTTCCTTAGTTTATAAATCGCAACTTTTAAAATTTCTAAGTCACAACTTTTACAGTTTTTAAATCGCAACTTTCACAGTTTTTTTTAAATCGCAAGATATGAATAAGCTATAAAGGACGCTTTTAAAGCTTAATTTATCAAACTTTTCAACAAATCTAAGCTTAAAACATGTTGTCAAGTAATAAAAACATAAACTTTTATTGTTTTAAGTCAATTTAAACCAAGTTTTATGGATTTATATGTCGAAATAAGCAAAACCATGATAAATGACAAGGTGTCATTTTATACACTTTTTCGGGGCCATTTAACCCCCTAAATCATGTAAAAATGCTCAGATTATGTGCGTAATCATTTATTATCATGTTTTTAGCACTTGGATGACTTTTGAAGGAAATACACATGACTTGGGCTCATTTGGAGAAGAAACAGACAAGACTACCACTTTACACCAAATCCCTTAAAAAACTATGCATACAGTGCGTGGAGACGGCGTCATGATGTCACACCCCCAAAATTAGACTGCAGCGGAACGGTAACATTGGGGTGCGACGTCAAGGAACAAAGTACAAGTCATGGAAAACGACCTCAAAAATAAAGACGTTTTATAATACATTTCAAAATGTTTCACATTCGATACATTAAAACATCAGAGTTTAAAAATAGATCCCAACTGTTTTAATAAAACACAAAGTTTTCAAGGAAATGACATAAAGTTTAGATAAAATTTTCATCGAATGTAATAATTGAAATTCTTTACAAACACAGTATTTTCAAAAGAAGTTTTATCAAATGTATGAAATGATGAGTCTCTGAAATACATATCCACGCGGCTTCCCTCCGAGCAATATACATAAGAGACCTGAGATAAAACATGCTAAAAGTCAACAAATATGTTGAGTGAATTCATAGGTTTAAGTAAAAGCAGTATTGAAATAATTCAAGTAATATTTCAGTAAGAAAGTATCTTTACAACATTTCAAAGTATTATTTCCGAAATCCAATTAGTGATTCAATAAATCAAGAAATGTTCAATAGTGGACCACAAGAAATAGGTAATAGTAGACTACGAAACAAATTCAGTAGTCCAAAACATGTATTATTGCACTAAGCTCATGACCCCGAAACCTTAACTAGTTTTGTTCCCTAGAGAAATATAGGATGGTTGCCAACAACCTAACTGTCCTCACAATGTTAAATGCACCATGGTCAACTTGTGATCAGAAATTCAAGGTGAGGATTGTCAGTCCCGATAGATCTATCCATAACACTCGCGCTTACTACAATAGCAATTAACGGTTCATGATTGAAAAGGGGACTTAATGCAAATGCGGTAACTTAGACAATAATATTCAGGCAATAATCTGGATAGCATACAATTTAAAAACACTTGTGTCCAATAGTAAAACAAGTAATGTTCAAAACTCACTGTTTTCATATATATATATATATATATATATATATACAGGTATTCAATTGTCACAAATCATGTAGTAAGCAAATCAAGCTTTAGTAAATTTAAGAGTAAACAACCATGTATTAAAAGTCATGTAGTAAGCAAGTAAAAGCTATAGTAAAAATAGTCATGTAACGCTTATGTAGTAGAAATCAATGAGTTTACTTGGTAAAACGAGCATGTATTCTCTCCCCGAAAACAGTTTGTGAAACCATTAAAAGAGAAAAGGTGGGGCTATGAACTCACCAAAAGCAAGATGGGATCAAAAAGCAAGTGGATCGACGGTCATACAGAAACCTCTAAGTACCAGATAAAAGATGTGACGTGATTTAGAACGATAAAATATAAACCAATACGTAAAAATAACATAAGTGTTCATGAGGTGTGTGTCCAAAATAAGTATGGCATTGAACTCGGATTTTCAAAGTAATTTTATCCCAAAACTCATTGACTAACCTGAACTTATATGTATCAAGACATGTGTTTAGTTTTACCCCTTCACTCCTATTTTAACAAAGTTAACATATACGTTTTAAATTTCAAGTCAATACGTAAATTTCCAAATTCTCAAATTAGACCACCTTCCCAAACCTCTAGCTCCTAATTCGTAAATGATAAAAATACAAGGCTTTCACATACCGAAAGAATTTTGAGTCTATTTTCTAAAAATGCAGGCCTCATGTTTTCTTAAAGTTCCAGAACCATGTGAAAAGACCAATTTACCCCTGGTCATCCAAAACATATTATTTCCAGAATTTTAACCCTTTACGAAAACCGTCATAAATCATAATCTATGATAGCTATTAAGGTGAGGCCAATTGGAGGTGTTAGGTCTATGTGTCCTTTACAGAGCTCAACTTTTTAATCCAATATGTTAATGTAAAAATATGGAGTTCTACTCATTTTCCTAACACTGGTTCAGATTTGCCTATTTTTAGTTAAACGGCCATATCTTACTAATCCGGAGGAGATACGGCTCTATCTAATTCACCACATGTACCTTCAACATATGCCAACATGTCTATCTAATTTCCCAGTTACCCCATGACTAAAAATATTTCGTACCACACTCATTTAGCTACTGGTCTAAAACAGTCCTATGAACCCTTTATAAAATCAATCAAACCAAGTTTCTTAGCCCAAAATATATAAGTACAATGCCATAACTTGTACAAGAAATCAATAAAGTATATGAATACATTACAAACTCATAAATATACAAAAAAATATAATGCTTTTACAATGAGAATTAAGAAAATCAATGAGACAATCTCTTACAATGATGAAAATAAAGGTGATGAAGACATTAATAATCAACCAAGCTTTCTAGCTAGCTCTTTGACCCATCCTAATAACTCCTTTATTATTCTTGCTTGAACCCTTTTCTAAACCATGAGAACATATATTAACCCAAGAGAATGATATGCTTCTTATGATAACTTGAAGTGACTTTATTTACCCAAAAATAACAAGTAGCTTTTAAGCTTTCATTGTTTGATAATCTTTACTAACAAAATTTAATTTGGAATGGTTGTTGTGATGTTGCTTGGGACGCGACGCGAGTAGGAAGGAAAGAATCAAAAGATATATTTTGTTGTTTTAGAGAAATAAAATGTAATGGAAAAGAGTAAAGTGAGTTAGATGAAGTGGAGGGAGAGACATGCAAATTTTGATCAAACGTGTGTCCACCTTATGAACATAATCAAGACACGTATGGTTTTGTTGGAAATACCATGTGGTTTTATGATTTTTAGTAAAAGAAATGAGGGGGTCATGGTGTTATTTTGTGTTATATATAGAATAAATGGGTAGTTTTGGGGCTAACGGGTAAAAACGTAAAATATTTCGAGAGTTAAGGCGGAACCACGAAGCAAAAATGGTTAGAATAAAATTAGTTTTACATCATTCGGGATACTTTTCTGAAATAATAAATTACATAGAGCACGTAGACTAATATTTAGTCTAAAGCCGGGTTTACTTTTAATAATCGTTTTATTACGAACGCGAGATAACCTATTCGGTTAATCGAAAAATAATTTTTACTCCAAGGCAAATTAAATAAATAATGTATGGATTAAAATAGAAATTGGAATTTACGGGGTATATAATGGGAATATTTAACTACATGGGACACGTAGACGGATAAAAATCCTAATTACGGCTCAAGCTTAGCTAGGAACGCAAAATTCACTAAATCGAGTAAAAGTAAAAGTAAAAATTTACTTAAGGTTAAAAAATAAAATTAAAATATGAATATATTAATTACCTGAATTTTACGGAATCTCACAGTCGATCCCCCTAAGGAAACTCTGGTCCCCAGAGTTCAACTGGCGACTTCATCAAACGAGGATGTGGCGAAAAGGTGCGGGTATTTGGTCTTGAACTGCTATTCTCGCTCCCATGTAAATTCAGGTCATCGTCGAGGGTTCCAATGAATTTTGACTATAAAGATACGACTCTGCTTTAGTTGTTTGACCTCATGGTCTATGATCTTTGCAGGATTCTTGATAAAGTGTAGCTTGTTGTCGAGTCGAATTTCGTTTAGCGGAATGACAGGGCGTTCATCAGGTAACCATTTCTTTCAATGCAGGCACTAAAGTTCCAAACTTTAGGTTATGCATCAAAACATGTTCGTGAATTCAATAAAGAAGTTAAACAAGGTAGCAAACAAGTATGGAATAATTAATGGTTAAGGCATGAAATGCCTGCAATGTGCTTGTAGGTACGAATTAGTGGTTAGAAAAATCCTTAATGAAAAGATGAAATATATATTGATGAGAAAACAAGTGAAAGCGTTGAATTATTACGCCATAACGATGATCCAAGAAGCATATGTCAAGTATCAATACATAGCAAGATCGAAAAATGAATTTGTGTCGATAATCAATGCGAACGGAAAAATCAAATAAATTACTAATATTTAAAAGAAGTGAATGTCAATTTAAAGAGGTGATAATGAGTTTGATATTTTAGGATTTAGAGAATCCTAAAACAGAGATTGATCATTTTGTGAACAAGGTAGCGAAAAATCATTAATCAATGCAACAAAAATGATTAGATCATCAAATATAGTCATAGCATCGCGAGAGGAATAAATGAGAGTATAGGAATAAACAATATAAGATGTCGTGAGCATGTAAATTATGAATATGTCAACGGCTTAAGAGAGCATGTAAAAAGAGAACATATGTACAAATGTAATAATGATCGAAAGAATAAACATATAGGGAATGATTCACACAAACAAATTACGAATCAAGGAAGTATGAAGAATAATTTGTACGAATAATCAAGAAAACAAAGGATCAATTGATCATAATAATGGTAGGTTAGAAGTAGGTATCCAGAATATTAAAATATAGTAATGGCCAAAAGAAATGAACGTATAGAATTATGAATGACTATAGAGAGTCATTTGGAAAATTAATCGATGCAACGAGGGTATTATTTCTAATAATTGAAAGAGTCATATTTCAAAGAAACAATGTGTCAGAAATTCTAAACGAGATAGATGAATTAATTGTACAAACAATTAAGTATTAAAGAGAGTTAATATTAAATGGCTAAAATAACACATACTCCCTCTATCCTAATTTATTTGTCATTGTTTAACTTTTTGGGTCTTTCTTTATCAACTTTGACCTTAAATAATTTTGTTTGTGTTATATAATACTTGATAAATATTATACCAATGCAATATATGTTTAAAACTCAATCCATTCATATATTTTGCATTAAATACTAAATAACACAAACAAAAATATCTAAAGTCAAAGTTGATAAAGAAAGACCCAAAAAGTCAAACAGAGACAAATAAATTAGGACAGAGGGAGTAATAAGGAAGTGGTTTATCAAGGATGTTAAAATAGAATATGAGAAGTTAATTGTACAAACCATTAATTATTGAAGGGAGTGGATATATCCGTACCATAAAGCAAACAATACATCGAGAGTTTTCAAAGAAATGTTTTTAAATAAAAAGATCATCATTAACTATGATGGTTGAGATTATCTCTTTAGAGTGAGGAATTCTGGTTGTGTCATTCCCAATGATATTCTAGTCAGAAGACGTGACTTTCATTACCATTGTTTTGTCTCGAGAGTCTTTATGCGTGATTCGTTTTTCCGCATCTCGGGTCTTGTTCTATTCTAGGCGAAAGAGCACGTCAGTCGTACGTTGGCCTATAAATTGCTTGATAGCTAATGAACTTTAGTAGTTATCTTCTTGGTGGAATGATTCTCCAGAATCACAAGAAGTGGGGAGAAAAGAATGAGCCGTGTTCCCAAAAGTAGACATTCCTAGACGACACGTTACGAAGGAATAGGTTAATAGTCGTATTCCGGATAATCGGCGTGATTAAATGCGATGGGTTACATAATGACGTATGCATTTCAAAAGTACGAGGCAAGTGTTCAACTCAGAGTCGAGTAGTCAATGGGACCGACAAACTATGTTGAGTTTTGATATTATCAAAAAGAGAATTAAGTAAAGTCATGAAAAAGAAATTTTGGAGACCATTGAATTACTATCAATGTCTTAAATTACAACCATGTATTAAAAGTCATGTAGCAAGCAAGTAAAAGCTTTAGTAAAAATAGTCATGTAATGCTTATGTAGTAGAAATCAATAATTTTACTTGGTAAAACAAGCATGTATTCTCACCCCGAAAACAGTTTGTGAAAACCATTAAAAGAGAAAAGGTGGGGCTATGAACTCACCGAAAGCAGGATGGGATCAGAAAGCCAGTGGATCAAAGGTCATGCAGAAACATCTAAGTACCACCTAAAAGATATGGCGCGACTTAGAACGATAAAATATAAACTAATACGTAAAAATAATATAAGTGTTCATGAGGTGTGTGTCCAAAATAAGTATGGCATTGCACTCGGATTTTCGAAGTAATTTTACCCCGAAACTCATTGACTAATCTAAACTTATATGTATCAAGACATGTGTTTAGTTTTACCCCTTAACTCTTTGTTAGAAACACAAAAGTGTCGGTCACTTCCATAGATAAC
>BQNB010023544.1:0-61685 GCA_026074375.1 Tanacetum coccineum
CATATCATTCCTCCTGTCCTGCTTTTCTTTTGTAGTAGTAGGTTCATATTCCTGCTCAGTTTCTCCAACAGTTCTCTTCAGCACTTTGTTTCCATTTAAAATTACTTCCCAAAGGGAGTAATCAATCATGAGAAAGTATTGTTCTATCCTCATTAACCAGAGATCATATTCTCCTGGGTTGAGGATAGGTAGTCTTGCAGTTAGAGTTGTAGAAGTAATTCATGCCTCCATTTTATCATAGAGAATTAGATCTAGTATGAGTTGTTTGATTCTTCTTATTCAAAGCTTCACAACAAGCTCTGATACCACTTGTTGATCCCAATGAACAGATCTTAAACTCCTTAGCTTGATGTAAGGTTTAGTATCCTTGGATAAATCCAAAGGCACTAAGATTGAAACTTTGAGTGTACGATATAAACTATGCGGAATCTAGTTTATACCACTAAGAAGAATAACAGTAAGATATATTTGACACAGAAATACAACCAAAACAATAAGCTCCAATATATTAATATGAACACTCTTTGATAGTGTTAGGGTTTACAACCTTGAAGCTATGACAATGACTCGTTTTTGATACATCTAAAACTATAACCTAGGATCTCCTTTTATACACCAAGGAGTCCTTTACAAGATAACTACAAATCTTCTAAAATTCTATAAGATATCAACATATCTTCTAACTATATAAGATATACACAGAATAAGTCCATACATATCACCAAACGCGTTTAACTCTTCATTAGTACTAATCTTCATGCTGTAGTGTTAAGTTCTCTTCAGCAGTATTAAGTTAGTACTGGCAGTACTAACTTTTACTCTAGCCGTACTAACCAGTTAGTACTGGTAGCTATAATCTCAGCAGTACAAACTTTTTGACTTGGCATCAAGTTGAATCAGCAACACTAAGTTGTAGAAGTTCATAATTCCTAACAATCCTTCCCTAAACTTGATATTCACTTCGTTAATCATCAAGTTTCTTCATTATCAACATCTTGAACACTAGGAGGATGTATCCAAACACTTCTTCATTCTTCTACCTGTGACTTGATAAACTTAAGAAGCTCAAATGCCATTGTACTCTCAGCTTCAGCTTCTAGCTTCCAGTTTAACATTTTTCTTCAACATTTCCTGATATGAGAGGATAGCTTTTCTCTACTAACGATTTGAAGCAGGTCAAAGTACCATCCATCAACAATGAGTGAACTCCACAATTTTCATACAGTTTCTAGCTAATCAGAGTCCAATCCTGTTGATTACTTCAAATTTCATCTTCAGCATTTGGTTCAAACGTTACCTTGAGATCTCCCCAAAGCAACAAATTATAACCTTTTAGAGTATTATCTTCAAACTTTTTCATCACCAATCTGAAAAAATCCATTAAGTCTTGTCATTCAAATTTCCTCAGCATACTAGAGAATGTTTTGTGATAATTAGGATTCCCATATGCTCTAATTATCTTATAAACATGAATATCCTCCATATCAACACTTCCTAACTTCTGAGATTCCCAATCAACTATAGGATACTTAACAGACAAAAGCTCTGGATCCACAGTCTCATCTTCATCTGGAACAACTGCTAACCACATTCTTAACTCTTCCTTTTCTTGCTCATAGTCTGCTGCTGCTTCTGCATTACTTTCTGCAGATTCTTGTTTCTTTTACACTGGGATTTTCTGGGCGACTTTTGCTTACTAGTTGAATATGCAATTCTCTTTATCCTTTTGCCATCTTTCTTTGTATTGCTACCATCTTCTTCAATATCCATAGGCTAAAAATCATTAATCCACTTATGCTCCTTTTGGTATAGCTTCTGAAGTTCTTCTAAAGTCTTATGCTTCAGTTGTTGATGAGTGTACTTACCCATATGTTTGAGATAAGTAATCATCCTGTTCCTGACTTGAGCTCTTGTAGGTGGTTTGTTCCTTATTGCCTCTGCTCTTTCTGCTGCCAATTATTTCTTTCTTCTTTCAAAGTATTCTGCTAACAATGTGGCCCTTTCTTCAATTGTGTATTTTTCTTGCTCTTAATGTGTCAGTCTTACAGCTAGTTCATGATCAGCATCCATTCTGGCTTGAATTTCATCAAACTCTTCAGCCAAAGCAGCATTAGTAGCCTCTTCTTGCTTTTGTTTTTCTTTTTATGCTCTGTCCAACTCTGCTAACTCTTCCTCATGTAATCTTTGAGCTAACTCTGCATCACTTTCTATTTGAGCTAACCCTTGATCCCTTCTTTTTACTTCCTCTGGTTTCTCAGGTTCTTCTTCAACCAGTACACCCTTACCTTTGTCTTTTGGATCAATAGTTAGAAGAGGTTGTCCTTGACCAATTTGTCAATTAGCTGGCGCAGTTGGACGCACTCATTGGTAGTATGGCCCTTCTGCCTATGATACTCACAGTATCCGTTCCCCACGCGTTGCTCTTCTGGAGTGCGCATTGGTGGTGGTCTTGGGAAGTTTGCACCTTCTGTTGCGAGTATCTCCTTTGGGGTCATTGTCAGTGGGGTGTACTTGTCGTTCCCCCGCCCGCCCCTCTGACCGCGGTAGCTGTTGTTGCGACTGCTACTCTGGTCATTGGATTGTCTCCTGGACTGTTCCTGTGACCTGTTGTTTGAGTAGCCTTTTCTGCTGTCCGCGGCGGCGGCTTCTCCTTGAATGAAGGACCTTGTGCGTTTCATCAACTCATCAAAGGTTTGGGGAACCCTATCATTCAACCTTTTGATAAGTTCTGGGTTATTTATTCCATTCATAAACCCTGAGATCTTGAGAATTTCGGGGCACGCCTTGACGTGTATGCATTCGTCCTTATAGCGCTCTACGTAGGCGCTTGTGGACTCCCCTTGGCGCTGTTTCACCCTGGCAAGCTCGACAGGGTTCTTGGCACACTTCTTCCTTTGAGTAAAATTTAAGCGGAATGCCCTTCGCAACTCTTCAAACCCATCAATGCTTCTGCGTGGTAGTTTGCTGAACCAGTTCCGCGCGTTTCCTACTAACGTGGAATTGAACATGTGGCACCACACGGGTTGTGGCCAGTTTTCAATAGTGGCCGCCGATTCGAAGATTTTTAGATGGTCGTCAGGATCACCTGTCCCATCATAAGTTTTTACGTTAGCAGGCATGCGCCTTTTCTTATCCTCCGAGAAATCGCTAATGCGCCGCGTAAATGCGTCGACCTTTTGGCGACGCCATGGACGGGACATATCTTCGTCTTCGTCTTCACGATATTTGTTCTTGGATTTCCAGTGTCCCGTTTCTGCGTCCTCGTTGTCCGAGGAGTCTTCTGAGGACGAGCTTACTCTTCTGCGGCGCTTGCGCCGACTGTCCTCGGAGTCCGAACTTGGAGGACTTTCACTCGGGGAGCGCCTTTGTCCAAGCCTGCTGTGGACATCGCGACTGCCCAGCCTATCACGGACGCTGATGCGCCAGTCATTGTTTTCATGAGTGTCCAAGTTCTGCAAGTTAGCCGTTTGAGTACCCGAAACTTTCTTTCCGATTCTACCGAATACTGGAGGTCGACGGTTATCCTTTCCGCGCCTTTCCTTTTGGTGGCGCGGTGGAGATACTTCGTCCTCCGGACCGAAGTTAAGTCGGGCCTGTAGGCTCTGGCTTGATCTCTTTTTTGTTTCCTCTTGCATGAGGGCGACCAAAGTCTCGTAGTTTTGAGATACGAAATCACTCGGCGCCAGTTCAGTCGCGACCCCTTCCAGTGTGAGGTTGTCAGCCCCTAACTCGGGACCCTTGTTTCGAAGGGGTGGGGGTGGCGGCTCGGTGGTATTCGTCCCTGGCACCGTTTGGGGAGGGGTGGTGAAAGTAGCACGCTGTAGACCTTCCGCGCTTGTGATTGTGGCGGTTGTCTGGGTTGTCCCCAGGGGCGGTCCCATCGCTGTGAAGACCAGATCATATGGCGCATTGGCGCTTCCAGAGGCCTGCTTAGAGATCTGTCTAGAGGCTTGGTCGCTCTGCTTCTTCGCCTGCGGAGTCCGCTGGGTAAAGTTTCCTTGCTTTGTCATTCTAGATTTTGGCAGTGTTCTTAGTGTTGGGTCCCACGGATGGCGCCAATCTGTTGATACAAAAGTTGGACGATCCTTGATTAGGTCCGAATTAGGTGTAATACGGATCTGTTAGGCTCCGGTTCCTGTATCAATTAAGTCTTGATGTATGAGACCTGCGCACTAAGAAAACAAAGCACCGTTAGGCTTACCGTGGGATTGTCTCCCACGATTATCCTCCGGCGTGAGAGTAAGTAATCGGTTTAGGTTTTAGTAGAAAGTTAGGGTTATGAGGGCGTACCTTAGATGAGAGCCGAGGTGCTCTCTATATACTCACCAAACCCTAATGGGCTTTGTCCCATTAATTAGGTTAGTATCCGAGAGGTCTCACCGTTATTTAGTATTCGCCGTTATTTAGTAACTAGTGGGCCCACCTCATGATTATGACTCGTTCGTAACGGGTGTTCTAGATACCTGCGCACGTGTGCGCTAGTTGGGCCTCATGGGCCTAAATCCTCGTCGTGATAGCCCATATGTCATGGGCTTCCCCATAGGCAGTACCATTTGGGCCTTGGAAGCCCGTATTGATGTCGCTATGGCCCATTCATCATGGGCCTGGGTATAAGTACTATTCGTGGGTCGGGTTCATGACCCGAGGTTGGACTATACGTCATCATGTTTACCTAGAACACCCATTACGAACGAGTCATAATCATGAGGAGGGCCCACTAGTTACTAAATAACGGCGGTTACTAAATAACGGTGAGGCCTCTCGGGTACTAACCTAATTAATGGGACAAAGCCCATTAGGGTTTGGTGAGTATATAGAGAGCACCTCGGCTCTCATCTAAGGCACGCCCTCATAACCCTAACTTTCTACTAAAACCTAAACCGATTACTTACTCTCACGCCGGAGGATAATCGTGGGAGACAATCCCACGGTAAGCCTAACGGTGCTTTGTTTTTATAGTACGCAGGTCTCATACATCAAGACTTAATTGATACAGGAACCGGAGCCTAACATATCCGTATTATACCTAATTCAGACCTAATCAAGGATCGTCCAACTTTTGTATCAATAGATTGGCGCCATCCGTGGGACCAACACTAAGAACACTGCCAAAATCTAGAATGACAAAGCAAGGAAACTTTACCCAGCGGACTCCGCAGGCGAAGAAGAAGAGCGACCAAGCCTCTAGACAGATCTCCAAGCAGGCCTCTGGAAGCGCCAGTACGCCACATGATCTGGTCTTCACAGCGATGGGACCGTCCCTGGGGACAACCCAGACAACCGCCACAATCACAAGTACGGAAGGTCTACAGCGTGCTACTTTCACCACCCCTCCCCAAACGGTGCCAGGGACGAATACCACCGAGCCGCCACCCCCACCCATACGAAACAAGGGGTCCCGGAGTTAGGAGGCTGACAACTCTCACACTGGGAAGGGGTCGCGCGACTGAACTGGCGCCGAGTGATTTCGTATCTCAGAACTACGAGACTTTGGTCGCCCTCATGCAAGAGGAAACAAAAAAGAGATCAAGCCAGAGCCTACAGGCCCGACTTAACTTCGGTCCGGAGGACGAAGTATCTCCACCGCGCTACCAAAGCAAAGGCGCGGAAAAGGATAACCGTCGACCTGTCCAGTATTCGGTTAGTAATCGGAAAGAAAGTTTCGGGTTACCAAACGGCTTAACTTGCAGAACTTGGACACTCATGAAAACAATGACCGGCGCATCAGCGTCCGTGATAGGCTGGGCAGTCGCGATGTCCACAGCAGGCTTGGACAAAGGCGCTCCCCGAGTGAAAGTCCTCCAAGTTCGGACTCCGAGGACAGTCGGCGCAAGCGCCGCAGAAGAGTAAGCTCGTCCTTAGAAGACTCCTCGGACAACGAGGACGCAGAAACGGGACACTGGAAATCCAAGAACAAATATCGTGAAGACGAAGACGAAGATATGTCCCGTCCATGGCGTCGCCAAAAGGTCGACGCATTTACGCGGCGCATTAGCGATTTCTCGGAGGATAAGAAAAGGCGCATGCCTGCTAACGTAAAAACTTATGATGGGACAGGTGATCCTGACGACCATCTAAAAATCTTCGAATCGGCGGCCACTATTGAAAACTGGCCACAACCCGTGTGGTGCCACATGTTCATTCCACGTTAGTAGGATACGCGCGGAAACTGGTTTCAGCAAACTACACGGCAGAAGCATTGATGGTTTGAAGAGTTGCGAAGGGCATTCCGCTTAAATTTTACTCAAAGGAAGAAGTGTGCCAAGAACCCTGTCGAGCTTGCCAGGGTGAAACAGCGCCAAGGGGAGTCCACAAGCGCCTACGTAGAGCGCTATAAGGACGAATGCATACATGTCAAGGCGTGCCCCGAAATTCTCAAGATCTCAGGGTTTATGAATGGAATAAATAACCCAGAACTTATCAAAAGGTTGAATGATAGGGTTCCCCAAACCTTTGATGAGTTGATGAAACGCACAAGGTCCTTCATTCAAGGAGAAGCCGCCGCCGCGGACAGCAGAAAAGGCTACTCAAACAACAGGCCACAGGAACAGTCCAGGAGACAACAATGGACCAGGAGTAGCAGCGCAACAACTGCTACGCGGTTCAGCAGGGGGGCGGTAGGGGAACGGTCAAGACACCCCACTGACAATGACCCCAAGGAGGATACTCGCAACGAAGGTGCAAACTTCCCAAGGACCACCACCCAATGCGCATCCAAAAGGATGCCAAAAATTTTCGCATGGAAGTGCATCTCTTTTCCACATTAAACTGCGGACAACGCAGTAGTGGAGCCACTTCCATCGAGATAAATGCAGCGGGTCACGGACATCCACAGCATTGTACATTGATGTAGGAGCATCTGCAGACATTACTGTATGAACATTGCTTCCAAAGGATGCGCCCTGAAGTAAAAAGTAGTTAAACCGGCCACGGACGTCGTTGACTGGCTTCACGGGGAGAAAAAGATATGGCCCTATGGGGCAAATACGGATTACCGGTTATGGTTGGCAATAAGGAGCACCTCCACAACCAGCCTGGATGAATTTTTATGGTGATCAGATCACCATCGCCATTACAATGTGCATTATTGGAAGACAGGAATAATCAAACGATACGCTCGGGTCCCATCCACGGCCCACGGGATGCTTAAAATTCCACGTCGCGGCGAATTGTCCAACCATCTACACACCCGCCGCACCGCCTAAGAATTGCAACACAGTCTACATGTGACGTGACGCAGACTCAGAGACAGCACGTAACCACGTGACAAACTTGAAGGTCGCCATTCATCCCAGATTACCCGTGAGATGAAGTATTCGATCGGGGGGTCGCTTGTCTGATTACGAGCTAGGGCGGCTTGTGTGCGCACTCTTGCAAAGAAAAACCTCGATATCTTTGCATGGGACCAAAAACATGACTGGTATGCCACGATCGTCACAGAACACAAGCTGACAAATCCGACAAGGTACTCCCCAGTAAGGCAGAAAAAAACGCGGGCAAGCTCCAGAGCGCGCTAAGGCCATTCTTAGAGGAGGTAAATAAAACTCGTGGAGGCGGTATCATGCGAGAAGTCTTATTACCATGAAATGGCTCTCACATCCCAGTTATGGATCAAAAAGAGCTTGATGGTAGCGGCGGTGTGCGTGGACTCACTGACTTAACAACAGCATGTCCACAAGACTGCTTTCTTTCTACCAGAGATAGACTGGAAAGTGGAGTCCTTATGCGGATACCCCTTCAAGTGCTTCCTGGATGCATACAAGGGGTATCACCAAATCTAAATGGCCAAGGATGACGAGGAAAAGACAGCCTTTCACACAAGTCAAGGTGTCTATTGCTATACAAAGATGCCTTTTGGCCTAAAGAATGCGGGTGCCACCTACCAGCGACTGGTAGATAACGCGTTCGAGGGGCAAGTGGGCCGCAACCTGGAAGTCTATGTCGATGACCTTGTTATAAAGAGCCACACCGAAGACGAGTTGGTGCGCGACATTGTAGAAAACTTTCAGGCACTGCGAAAAAAATCAATATGAAGCTAAATCTAAAAATGCACTTTTGGGGCTTACGAAGGCATGTTCCTCGGTAATGATAGAACCTGACGAATCAAGCCCGTGTCAGAAAAAAAACAAAAGCTGTCATCCAACTTCCCTTCACCGCGCCGATGAAAAGAAGTCCAGTCGTTAAATGGAAAGTTAGCCGGTTTGAACAGGTTCCTATCCAAGTCAGCAGACAAGTCACTCCCCTTGTTCAAAACACTCAAGAAGTGTACGAAGAAGGAGACTTCCGTTGGACTACAGAAGCAGAAGAAGCTTTCAAGCAGACTCAAGCATAGATATAGCAGCATTTCCCACGCTAGTCGCACCCGGCTCAGGGGAGTGAGTTGATTATGTATTTTATCCGCGACGCATGGCAAATTGTTAACGCCGTGTTACTAACAGATAGGGACTCCGTACATAAACACCGGTATATTCGTAAAGTAAAGCACTCAAGGAAACGGAGATCAACTATAGCGCAATGGAGAGCTGATCCCGCGTTAGTATTTGCGCCAAAAGATCTGCGCAGATTATTTCCAAGCGCTACCAATAGTGGTAAATCACAGATCAACCCTCAAAACCAGGTATCTTAACCTTGATGCGTTGGGGCGATTGCAAAAGTGGAGCATGTTGCTAGGGGAGCATAACATCTCTTATAGACCACGCACCGCAGTGAAAGGACAGATACTGGCGGATTTTCTCATCGAAAAACCAGAAACCGATGCTGTACTCCCCCAGAGCGAAGTAAAACTCCAAGAACCATGGATCTTATTTACGGATGGATCGTCATGCGTGGACGGGTCGGGCGCAGGCCTCATCCTCACTAACACGAACAACGAGGCGGAGTACGAAGCCCTAATTGCGGGACTACGCATTGCAGCTCGAATGGGCGTAACGTAAACCAAGAAGCTATGTGGACTACCGTTTAGTTGGCCAACATGTGTTGGGCGAATATGTGGCCTAAAGAAGAACAAACATGATTCTAATACCTCGACAAGACCAAGTCGCTAATCCAGGGCTTTGGATAGATTCACCATAAGGCAAGTTCTAGAGGTGCACAACAAAAAGCGGATGCTTAAGTAAGATGCATCCACAAGTTCGCGCACCTATCAAAGAAGGTGTTGGTCGAAATCTTGAAGGAACAAATCCATCTCGGAGATGGGAGATATCTACGGTGACTGCAAGAGCAGGATCCTACGTGGATGGACCCCCTATCATCGGATTCATAAGCAAGGGCACGCTCCCATGAACAAAGGATTAATATCCCGGCGAATAGAGCACGGCGCAGAGATTCGAACTTCGAAATGGTGTCCTCTATCGACGTTCTTACTACAACCAGGCTCCGAGCGTCGGAACCTAATTCAGGCAGGACTATATGCTCGCGAGATTCATGCTTGGTTCCATCAGTTGCACTCAGGACCATGATGTTGTTAGCAAGGCTTACGGTCTGGGTACTACTGGCCCACCATGCACCGCGACGCGCGCGACATGATAAAGAAATGCAATGATTGCCAAGTACATAGACCAATCCCGCGCCAACCACAACAGGAGCTAACACCCATCACCTCACCATGGCCATTCCACAAGTGGGGTATCGACATCGCTGGTCCCTTCCCTGTTGCAGCGGGAGGATTGAAATTCCTATGTGGTATAAGACTACTTTCTCAAAGATCAAGGCGAAGCCGGTCGCTACAAATCACAGGGAATCAGAGTTAAACGATTTGTTTGGATAACATTGTATGCCGTTTTGGGATTACCTGGATAAATAGTTTCGGACAATGGGAAACAATTCTGTGATAACCCGTTCAAAGACTGGTGCACGAGATTAAGCATTACACAGCGTTTTGCGTCGGTTAAACACCCACAGACCAATGGTTTGGTTGAGCGCGCAAATCGAAGTCTAGGCGAAGGAATCAAAGCGCGCGCTGAGATAGACATAAAGGACAGGGTGGGTAGAGGATTTGTCACATGTCTTGTGGGGCACTCGCACAACTAAAAGTTAGCACAGGGGACACTCCCTTCTCTCTTGTCTATGGGACGGAAGCCGTTATACCAGCTGAAATCGGAATGCCAACTATTCGTACCGCGGAGGTCAATATCACAACCAATGACGACGAGCGACGTATAGACTTGGACATATTAGAGGAAAGGCGCGAACAAGCAGCCATACGTGAGGAAAAAAAAAAAAAAAAAAAAAAAAAAAAAAAAAAAAAAAAAGCGAAAAGTTAAAAATGAAGGGATATATGTCGCTCAAAGTTCGAGGAGTCTCATTTTTAGACAGGAGAATTAGTGTTTCGCGTTAACGACGCAAGCCATGCGGAAGACACAGGAAAGCTAGGACCAAAGTGGGAAGGACCCTACGAGGTTACGAGCAACTTGGAAAAGGAGCATACAAGTGCGTGACATGGATGGGCGTGAGTTGCCCCGCACGTGGAATATCTGCTCAATCTCAAGCTATAATGCTATCTTTGGGAAGTGTCACTGGTATATGCGTTCTTATGTTTTTTTTAAGACAAATGTTTTTATTTTACAAGTATTAATTAATGTCGCGGTTTCTAGCTAACTCCGCCGACACAATTCACTTTAATGCTTATTGTGAGTATCTAATTTATGTTATCAATATGTTGTTACATTTTTCTGTGCCTACGCGGCCGTGCATCACCTAAATACCCCACGATGGAAAAGTGATGAGTAAACCTACTAAATGACCTTGTTGAGTAAGAGGGTTGCAATCAATCAACATTGGATCATGAATCCTTGTTAACACCTTTCTACTCAAGACGTTGGAGTAAGTTTATTGCGCGTTCCACGATGATGCGCGAGCGCACACGGTGCACGTTTAACAAAATAGGAGTCAAAACTTTTGCCTTCTTGATATGGGATTAGCGGAACGCCCTGCATGTAATTGTAATGGTTAACCCAATACATGTAAATCTTAGCTTATTTGCAGTCATAACTTCTTGTAACGACTATGTTCACAACAATTTGACAAATAGCACATTCACAAAACAAGTCTTTCATGCAATGGCAACATAATGTGGCACAACACTATGTCAACTTTTATAATTATATTTGTGGTTACAATCGCACAAAAGCCACAACAACAAACAACCCATTACTATGGTCCCAAAGGATAACTTTTACAAAAGAAACATGGAGTTTGTTCAACAAAATTTGCCAACATCACCAAAAACGATAAGTTTTGCACAAGGAAGAATGCCTAGATGCTGTGAAACGACTTTGCTCTGAACTGCCAACTTCGGTACGCAGATACTCCAGCCGCCTCAAGCTTCCCCAGAAGTTTACAATCTTTTAGGTGACACAGTCGCCACGCTAACGGATACTCATCAGAAGGGCGGATGTGCGCTGCTGCTGCACCAACACATGCATAATATTGCCTTGCCTTTACCCCCTTCTTCTTAGCAAGCCTTATGGCGTGGGCCTCTAAAGACTCCTTCAACGGAATCTCCTTCTCAAGTGCAAAAGGATTAAGGATGTCACGCGGACAGGCAAAGATAGGAACCTGCAGTTGCGCCACGTCCGGCTTGAGAAAGTAATCAGGCTGGGCCTCAGCGCCCTCGGTGGCATGCCTAGCCAAGGTTAAACCCGCCATTATCACATCTATGTGGTTAACCATGGGCAGCTCAGCTGTGCATATAGCAGCTCTAACAAATTTATCTTCTCCATCGCAGCAACAAGCTCCTTCTTATGCATTATCATTTATATCCAAAGTACCTGTGCGTCGGCACTGTCAGCAACTTTTTTCATGCAGTTCCTCCACCGCTTCCGCCTTGCCACGAGCCAAGGCATACTTCACAACATCCCAATGGACTGACTTGACCTACTGTGATTCAAAAGCGCTCATGTGAGCAAGGCGCAGGACCATGGCTTATGAGCCACCTGGCTCGCAAGCGGACAACATGTAAGGGTAAAGCTCCTCATCATACTTAATACTGAGTTTGCGTAACTTCTCATCCTGCTTCTCCAATAGCACCTCCACTCTCTGGCGAAACTCATCCAGCCCAGCAAAATGGTTGTTCTTACCCCCTCCAAATACTTCACAGCCCAGTGACAACTTGCCTTGTAATCCGCAGAATTCGCGCGCTCTTGCTCTTCCTTGACAAGTAGTGCACTTGTTTTCCTCGCAAGCTTCTGTTGCATAAGGACCTCGAGACTCTTTAACCTCAGCCTGCGCATCTGCAAAACTGTGTCTGCAGCAGCAGAATCTCCTCATCCTTCTGTACACTCTGCCGCGTTCACTAGAAAACCTTGCTCTCAGCTTGCGCCCCAGCGCGGCTTGTGTTCAGTGACCATATCAAACTCCTTCATAAGCCGAATCAACGGCATACCTCAATGCCTTGGGGCCTTTCTCCGATCCCTCCCTTGATATGTCCAATCAGCGGTCAAGGGCACTAGTTGGGTGGGACGTTAGCATGCGTCACCGGCGCAGAGGAATCGCCTGTAGCCCTCGACACTGCGCACAAATAGCAAACAACCAAACTCGAGCAATAATGAGGATTTCCAACATTATTTTTTTTTCTATTATTATTGGTACAGATATACACTATTATTGGACGGACAATTGAGGCTAAATTACTTACTGGGAGGAGAGGTCTCGGTCACCTCCTTAGCAGCAAGCGTGGGTGGCGCATCCGGGGTTTCCTCCTCAGTCGATGTACTACCACCTAGACTGACATGACGCACCCTCTTTGACGTGCCCGCGCCGTCATCACTGGTGGCCCTCTTGCGTTTCAACCCAGAGTCAACTTCTCCAGCCTCACTTTCAGCCCCTGCGACATCAGCATCCTCTGAAGAACCAACGCTTGTTGCGTCTAGCCTGGGGGGCTCCACAGTTGCACCTGGTACACTGCGCAGGTGGTGTCGGGTGCTATACATCATTAGCTCTCAACCTCTGGTTGCTCCAGCCAAGTTCCATTTGGGCTTACTCAATTGAACATGCCTATACAAATCCATTTCTGGCAACATAACGAAAAACAAAACAATGGTTACATAAGCTTAAATAAGAACGAGCGCTTAGAACTACTAAGCGAGGGAGAAGGAAGGACAATCACCCACCCTGGCGTCATCGCATATAAACGTCGGGCACTTCCTCGATGGCGTTGAAATAATTACGACTAATTGCCCATGTGGCATAGAAAGGGCTTCCGAGTATGACGTTGATAGGGTAAAGACTTCTCATTTATAAGTCCGCATCCTCCATACTATATTGACCCGGGGGGTGGACGGCCTAATTTTTTTTTTTTTCCTTTGTTTTCGCAATGACCCCCTGAGTATAGAATGCGAAGTCCCAGGGAAACATCGCATCATCTACCCAGAGAACGTCTCCTCCAAAGCCTTTTCCGCATCTTTAATTTTTCGGTGTATAGCACTTGCACGCCGGCCCACTTGGAAACGATATCAATCCGTTTGACCAAAGGTGTGATAGAAGGCGCGGAACAAATGGACCGTGGATGAATTGCCAATGGCGGCAATTAACCTCGAGTGGTTATCTTTTGCCGGCCTATGGCATGTACAATGGGAAATATAAAGACGATAATAATTCAGGCGTTGCACATAAACATCGAAAGGGGTACACGTTGATGGCAACTCAAAGAAAACCGTGTGTATACCCCAACCTTCCCCTCTGGGAAATCCGCTATACTCGCACTCGCAACGGCACTACCGGGTGCAACGCAAATGGGATATAATACTCAGATGTGAACTCACGAAGTTCCTCATCTGTTATTTCTGATGTAAAATCAGTAAGTTGCAACACCATGATTTACGAAGCAAGGGTTTGGATGCGCACGCGCGTATTACCTGTGTCTGATTTTTGATGATTAATGGAAGCTTTATCAATGGTGGTGGAAGAGATTTTTTTTAGCTTTGCAAAATTAACAGTTGATGAAATGGAGGCGAAACATTATGTAGGGCAAGTTGTTACGAAAGACGCCGGCATGAGGAACACGTGTCCCTCCACTTGTCCTAATGTGTGGTAGGGGTGAAATGTATAAGCTATGTTATAGTTACTTCTCACGAATTACGAAGGAAGGCATTTTTGCGACTCAAAAGTTGACCAGATCATTTGTTTTGGGCGGGATAATTTCTTGTTTTCTCTCCACAATACGATCCAGGGATATTTACCGGGACTATTTTGAAGTCTAGCATCGCGTCTTACCAAGCGCTACTAGATGGAGGACATGATGACGTATAGTCCAAACCTCGGGTCATGCTACCAGACCCACGGAATAGTTACTTATACAAGGCCCATGAGAATTGGGCCATAGCGACATCAATAGGGCTTCCAGGCCCAAATAGTACTAGCACTCATGGGGAATCCCATGACATATGGGCTATCACGCGAGGATTTAGGCCCATGAGGCCAACTAGCGCACACGTGCGCATGTATCTAGAACACCCGTTACGAACGAGTCATAATCATGAGGTGGGCCCACTAGTTACTAAATAACGGTGAGACCTCTCGGATACTAACCTAATTAATGGGACAAAGCCCATTAGGGTTTGGTGAGTATATAGAGAGCACTCGGCTCTATATAAGGTACGCCCTCATAACCCTAACCTTTCTACTAAAACCTAAACCGATTATTACTCTCACGCTGGAGGTTAATCGTAGGAGACAATCCACGGGTAAGCATCAACGGTGCTTTGTTTTCTTAGTGCGCATGTCTCATACATCAAGACTTAATTGATACAGGAACCGGAGCCTAACTGATCCGTATTATACCTTATTCGGACCTAATCAAGGATCGTCCAACTTTTGTATCAACAGTTGGACAATTGAAAATATGCAAGTTGACATTTAGTAGCAGGAGTGATTCTTTCAATAATCAGTCAATCTTGTGCAGCATGCTTCTCATGTTGTTTTAAATATGCATACAGCTGTTCGTGATTTGTCTCTTTTAGACCTTTGTTGAGTTTAACGGCTGTCACAAACCTATCCCATTCAGGTGACATGTTGTTCACAAACTTGGAGTTCAGCTGAATGTTAGGCATTATCATTATGATATTCCTCATGTCGTTGACCAGCTTGTAAAATCGAACATAGTACTCATTGATGTTTTCACCTAGAAGCATCTTGAACCGCTCAAATTCATCGTACAACTGTGATTCTCTGTCTTCTTTGGTGAGCTCAGAACCTGCAAGAAGCATTTTGATGTTGTCCCAAATTACTTTTGCTTCAATGTTGTGATTGATGAGCTTGTAGATATCTTTGGGTAATCTTGAAGCACCAATATTGGTTGCACGGACATCTGCATCGTATCGCTTCTTCTCGTGTCAATTAGATCCGCATAGGTACGAGCCTTTCTGGTCCAGGTAGAACACCTCCCTCAGGGCGTAGTTCCAAGTGTATTCCTTGTGGTTCAAGCTCAAATGGACCTTTGATTCAATTGAGGAAGAATTTTCAATCCATTTTCCTTTCTTTCAGTATAATCGGATTCGTTGCAGACATGGATTCGTAATCAGTCCTATCGAGCATAGGAGTGCGGGTATCGGAACCGGCCGCTTGAATATCATCTGAATTACTAGACATGATTGTTGACATGGTTGATTACTTGTATTATGATAAACTTTGGATCGGTACAATGATTAGTGATTGTATGTTAAAAGTGATGATTGTTTGTTGGATTAGGTGATATGTTGTTTGATTGTGATTTGGTTTGGTTGAAATAAGTTAACGTAATGAAGATAATGAAACTTAGGCAAAACGCAGTGAAGAAGCCTAGACAAAACGCAGTGAAGAATGAAATTTTGCCAGAGTTACTTTCTATCAAAACGCAATATGGTCTTCAAGCAAAACGCAATGGAGGTCTTGAGCAAAACGCAGTGATATTGAAGCAAAACGCAGTGATAACTTGAAGCAAAACGCAATGAGGTCTTGAAGCAAAACGCAGTGAGGTCTTCAAGCAAAACGCAGTGAGGTCTTCAAGCAAAACGCAATGGATGTCTTGAAGCAAAACGCAGTGAGGTCTTGAAGCAAAACGCAGTGAGATCTTCAAGCAAAACGCAGTGAGGTCTTCAAGTAGGCAAAACGCAACCTTCAATAACCAAAACGCAGTGACCAAAACGCAAGAGCAAAACGCAGTGACCAAAACGCAACCCCAAATACGACAAAACGCAGTACTGTTGTACTATACAAAATGACAAAACGCAGTGTACTATTTGAGGCAAAACGCAACCAAGAATGTCTCAGAGAGGCAAAACGCAGTGAAGAAAAATACAAACTTTTTCACCTAAAAACACCTAAAAATCACCCTTTTGAATATTTTTGCTTGGTTTTTTTTGTACACTTGATCCTAGAAGGTTATAACAACTATAAAAACACTAACTTTAACATCACAAACGTGAGAATCAAAGAGTGTCAAGAAAAAGACCATAAACCTTCAAAAACCAAACTTTTGATCTAAACTAACCAAGAAAACGCACACACAATCTATCTAATCATCCCATGGGC
Source organism: Tanacetum coccineum (assembly GCA_026074375.1). Lineage (NCBI taxonomy): Eukaryota > Viridiplantae > Streptophyta > Magnoliopsida > Asterales > Asteraceae > Tanacetum > Tanacetum coccineum. The sequence goes on from BQNB010023544.1 coordinate 16,507, forward strand.
TCTGATACCAATTGTAGTATATTGGATATCACAATACAAGCTTAGGAATGATGGGTTGGCCAAATTTGTAGAGAGAGAAAATGACTAGTTCTAGTGAGAGAAACACCTTTTAGTGTGTGTATGATAAATTGAACAACCAACCCCTCTCAATGGCTGAGAGGGGGTTTAAATACAAGAGTTTATGTGCCCTAAGTGGGCTATGGAGTGGGCTAACATGTGGGTAAAGACCCGGCCCAACGCCATAAGTCATACGGTAACTAAACGATTAATATTAAGACTACGAGCTAACCTATGCTAGACATAACACGGGGTGACCGAGTCTTTTTCATGATCCTAACAGTGGAGAATTTACGAATTTAGAAATCTTGAAGTGTTGGAGTCTTGAAACCTCAAGACGGCTGTTCAACACAAAATCTTGCTCATAAACGCAAATTAAAGAATCTATCGAGCAAAAATAAGGGGAGTTTCTCATTATAATTCTTTTTAAATTCCTGTATTTAATGTTTTTTATATACAACGATGACGTTGTATAATTCAAGTGGGGGATGGGAATTAGAATGATCACTTGTCCTATTTTTCACAATAAAAAGCTTAAATTATGCTCAAATTTAAAAAAATTTCAAGCATACTTTTGTGAAATTACATGTTACATAATCCGCACACAATAACCCTTGTTAGATATTGTGAGAATTTAACCTTTCCGTTTTCAACATGTCTTACCCAAAATCTACTAAATTATGAGTGCGACGGGTGATGTTGTAGACTTTAGAACTTGGCTTGGTATATCTATTCGAGACCACAATCATGAGTATTATGGATTTAATTGGAGTAACTTGTTTAAATTGGTAAATCTTAGGATTACAACCAAATCGCCTATACATGTTGTTAATAAACTAACTACACCGGTTAGTTAACCTCCCGTTAAACCCTTCCACTCTCATCTTTAGAGTGATGATCCACTAGAACAACCCGTAGAGCCAATCTTTTAGGAATTTACACCAACTATTTGTTTCATTACACCCTTATACCTTAACCTACCTTGTTTGATTAAAGTTTAATTTATAGTTGCTAGTTGCTTAAAGTATAAAGTTTGTATTTCTCGAGTCTTGTGTCATTTTCTATCTTTGGTACGGTTAGAAATTTGCACATTGTAAATGGGAATGTATATTAGTAGTCAAAGCTCATGTGATTTTACTACCGTCACAATTTTTGGTGAAACCGAAGAACGAAGAAATTACCAAAGGAATTATCCGGAATTATTATGATGGTGAAGATGGTGAAACTACAACGAGATTTGAGGTATTGTTTATGGAAAAAAAAGTTTGAAGATAATCGTTTTGCAAAAAGCATTACCGAAGAAATTATACAAAGGATCTATTATTCGTTTATACGTCTAAAAATCAACGATGTAGAGTATTATACAAAGTGGAAGATATCACCACTTGCCTTGTAAAGTATGTAATGTTTTGGGATGATTGTGAAGTTGATCGTTATGGGAACGCCAACTTAGGTTGTTGTTTTTGATCTATGATCAAGACGTTGTAAATAGTCGTGTCTTTGTCATAATAACGGTCAGGAAAAAAGTGTCTAGCAACTTGTACTTTAGGCTTAATCTATTTGTTTCTTGATTTTTATTTAACAACAATTTACTTCCCTCTCACCTAATGATTAGCCGTTGGTTTTACGCGAATGAGGATGTGATCGAGCGTGCATGTCTATTTTGTCGTTACGGCCATGTATGCATGTCTCAGCTGCCTCGTTGGTTTATGACTTTTGGTGAAAGTTAGAAGGTTCCTACCCTATATCATTCTTCATCCTAACCGTTGGTTAAATTCGAATGGGGATGTGATCGAACACACATGTCTATCCTGGCGTTCTGGGTGTGTATGTGTGCTTCAGCTGCCTTGTTGGAGTGGTACTTCTGGTGAAAGATTGTAGAATGATCAACCGTAAGCCTTTCCATACAAAAACCCATATTTACCTTTATAAACTTGTTACTCCTTAGCTTTAGTGGTGGAGATGTGTATCCTTGCCAAGCTGATGTAGAATCCTCGGTCTCTATGATCTTACCGAGCAATTGAGCATTAGTTACAATGTTACATATGATAGGTGAGATGATATGAGAGTTTTTCATCTTCTATTTCGTTGTGAGGTGTTTGGTTGTGTACTTGTAATTGATCAAATAAGTGCTTTAACAGAAAATATCCTTAGGGATACATTTTTATAAACTTCTAAAGGCTACTTGAGGACAAGTAGGATTCAAGTGGGGGGATATTTGATGACATCAAATAACGTCTAATTTATAGCATCATTTATCCCATGTTATTAACCCATTTTGTATAGTTATTGCAAAGAATTGTTACTTAATCGTTTATATTTGAGAATTGCAGTAATTATGAAGTAATTGGTGAAAGTTAGCAAAAGGCGTGCATTCTGGAGCTTAAATGAATATATTCTAAAGATTATTGTTTGTGAAGACCAATACGTCGTATCCATAAGGATGTTACGGCGTTCCATGCTTGTTTTGTTTTGTGGTAGGGTGGGTTTGGGTGGGTTTTGGGGATATTTTGTTGTGGTGGGCTTGGGCGGGTGTGTGTTGGGGGTTTGGTGGGGTTTGTGGGGTATGGGGGGGTTTGTGGGTTTGGTTTTGTGGGAGGTTGTGGTGTGGTTTGTTGGTTTGGGGTATTGTGGGCGGGGTGTGGGTTGTATGGTTTGGGGTGGTGTTTTGTTATGTGTGGTGTTTGTGTTGTGATTGCTGGAGGTTTGTGTGGTGGGTGGGGTTGGGGTATGTGTGGGGTATGGGGTGGGGTTGGGGGTTTCTGGTTGTTATGTTGTACTCACCAAGTTCCACAGAAGATAAAGATCAATTTACGCCATTTCCAGAGGTTCATGCGCCAGTATTCAAGATATGGTATCAATATAAGTATTCTGGAAGTTATCAAAACGTAGGTCCCTACTCCAAAAATTCCCTAATAAGTGTTTTGTATCTAATACATGGATACGCGTATCTAACCGACTTCTGAACCTTATATAATAGAAATTAAAAATAACGTTTTAAGTGTGATAAATTCATATTCTTGATAACCCAAAACCACCAAAATTTGATTTAGAGGAGAAAAATAGCAGAAGAGGTCGAGCAACGTATTCAATTCCATAGGTGCATCGTGTATTCCATTATACTTTTGTTTAAATCGTTTAGTTTTTGTATCATTCGGTTAACTCGATTAGTTTACCTTGGCTAAATTATTACTCTTGTATTTATTATGAAATTTAAAGGCTAATACCTTCGGGTATTAGCCATTAGTATAAAGATCTGAATGTTTGGTATTTGTTTATATCGATTTCTTAATTTATCGTTGGTGCTTTTTATGTTTATCATTAATATGGTTACAGCGCTTTTGTATGCGACCTATCATCAAACTGGATCTTGCAAAGTCCACCAAGCGGATTTGAGTCGATATAGTATCTTCTAGTAATTATGCACTAGTAATAATTGTACACAAGATTTCCTTCTAATCTGTGTTAGGATACGCTTCGGGACTTAATTAGTTAATTGGATATTGTCGATGGTTTATTAATCGTTGTGATAGCAGGTGGACATAGATATTCAACAAATAACGGTTTTGATGCCAGTTAGTAGTTGGAAAGAGACTACTTGGTGTATAGATTTGCCTTTATCGATAATGTGGTGGTAAAGTCTCTTTGAGCTAGGGTATTTACACAAGATCACCAAGGCTTTAATCCCTAAGATAGATTATAATAGCAAAATAAGGAGGTTTTATGTGGATGTTTAATTGTGACAGTAATTATGTGTCTAGGTGTTAGGATTTTATGTAACACCTAGTTTAGAATGTATGCCACCTCAAGGAGAAGATCATCATTGCCACTTAATAAACAAACCAAGTCTCTAATCGGATTAATAATGGTTAATACAATTTTCTTATATAAGGTTCGACCGCTCTTTTATCTTTTGTCTATTAGCTTTTATGGGTAATAGTGTCTTGAATTGATTGTAGTCACCAACCAAACCGTGCCAGTCTCTCAGGCTGAAAACCTCCTTTTCCCATTAGAATTAGGATTTAGACTGACATAGGTTTAACATAGGATTAGAATAGAATTAACATAGATTAGATAACCAAGATATTAATTAAATTAATAGATTTAACCTCGCTCTTAGTGATCGACACCCTACTTACCACGAAACTACTACCGATCGGGTACACTGCCCGTTAAAGTGTTGTTTTTGGTTGAGTCGGCAAAATATAAATTTAAAACTTGAAACAATAAAATATACACCACACAACGACACATCAGTATGCTTCTCGACAATTGAAAGTCTATGAAGAGAATTACACTACTCACGATTTGGAGTTAGGAGCCGTTGTTTTTGCTCTTAGGTTATGGAGACATTATTTGTATGGGACGAAGTGTGTGGTTTCACCGATCACAAGAGCCTACAATATATTTTGAATCAGACAAAGCTTAACTTGAGACAATGGAGATGGTTTAAGTTGCTAAGTGATTATGAATATGAGATTCGATATCATCCTGGAAAAGTAAATGTTGTGGCTGACTCCTTAAGACAGAAAGAAAGGAATAAGCCATTACATGTCCGACCTTTAATGATGACTGTCCACAACGATCTACCAAATCAGATTCATGAAGTTCAAAAAGAAGCGATGAAAAGGAAGAATGTAAGGGCAGAGAATTTAGGGAGATTGATTAAGCAAATATTCAAGTTTTGCCCTGATGGAACATGTTGTTTTGGAAATCATGTTTGGTTGTCGCAATTAGGTGGATTGAGGGATTTGGTTATGCATGAGTCGTATAAGTCTAAGTATTCTATCCCTCCGGGATCGGACAAGATGTATCAAGATTTGAAGTTGTTATATTGGTGGCCGAATATGAAAGCTGATATTGCCACATATGTAAGCAAATGTTTAACTTATGCGAAGGTTAAAGCAACCATCTAGGTTACTGCAACAACTTGAGATTCCTGTTTGGAAGTGGGAAAGGATTACTATGGATTTTGTGAGTGGATTGCCAAGAACGCCAAGTGGCGATTTGGGTCATTGTCGGTCGACTGACCAAATCAGCTCATTTCCTACCAATGAAGAAAACGTATAGCAGGGAGAAGCTCACGCAACTTTATTTGAAGGAAGTTATGTGTAGGCATGGTGTTCCTATTTTGATTATTTCGGATCAAGATAGCCATTTTACGTTGAGATTCTGGAAATCGCTTTAGAAAGCATTGGGAACAAATTTGGATATGAGTACCGCTTACCACCCTCAAACGGATGGTCAAAGCGAAAGGACTTTACAAATGCTAGAAGATATGTTGTGTGCCTGTGTGATCGACTTTGGAAGTAGTTGGGATCGCCATCTGCCATTGGTCGAGTTCTCATATAACAATAGTTATCACGCGAGCATTAAGGCTGCACCATATGAGGCTTTGTACGGACGGAAATGTAGATCACCTGTATGCTGGAGTGAGGTTGGGGATAGCCAACTCACCGGTCCAGAATTGATCCGTGATACGACCGAGAAGATTATCCAGATTAAGAACCGTTTGTTAACTGCCCGTAGTCGCCAAAAAAGCTACGCAGATAGAAGAACTAAGCCATTAGAATTTGAAGTCGGTGATATGGTACTGCTCAAGGTATCGCCATGGAAGGGCGTTGTGCATTTTGGAAAGCGCGAAAAGTTAAGTCCACGTTACATTAGGCCATTCAAGATTCTAGCTAGAGTTGGTCCTGTAGCTTATACGTTGGAGTTACCTAAAGAGTTGAAAGGGATTCATAGTACTTTTCATGTTTTGAATCTTAAGAAATGTTTAGCGGAAGGTGATGTTATCATTCTGATGGATGAAATTCAACTTGATGATAAGTTGCATATGATTGAAGAGCCAGTGGAAATTATTGATAGAGAGGTCAAGCGACTAAAGCAAAGTCGGATACCTATCATTAAAGTTTGTTGGAATTTGCAAAGAGGTCCAGAATTTACTTGGGAACGTGAGGATTAGATTAAGAAAAATTACCCTCATCTCTTTACAAGTAAGGACGAAGCGAGGAAAAGAGGATAAGTCGAGCTGAGCACCAGGACAGTGCTCCCTAAAGGAGGGGATAACAACCCGAGTTTCAGGTAAATGTTTATCCCGAGCTATCATAATTATTTTTATACGTAAGTAATTATAGTCGTTTATGCTATATAAGGTTTGGTGAAAATTTCCATTTATAGGGTAATTTCAAGCCGTGATTGAGTTTCAATTTGTTTTTAAAAGGACTTAAGGATGGTGGGACCTAAATTTCCAAAGTACCAAAGTTCCTTTCTATAAATACCCACCATATGCACACTTATAACTTTTTAATAAAAATTTCACTACTACTCCTCTCTTGCTCTCTTCGACCGGCCACCACAACAACACCACTATTCCGGCCAATTTTCTGACATGCAATTAAATCCGTTTACATATTATTAATCCTTGTATCGAGGCTTACAAATCCCACTATTAAAATCCTACATGCAATAAGTTTTGAAGATGTTAGATTTTTGGTTGGTTCTTGAATATTTCGAGTATAAAGGGGTGTTTAAAAGAGTTAGATTAGTGTTGTATTGAAGTTGGTTGATTGAAAAAGGTTTTGGTTATTGGTTTTGGGTTTCATCCGATTTCAAAGAAGCAAGGGGAACCATAGTTGATTTTTCTTATAAGCATTGTGAGCTTCTAATTATATTTTGTGTTGATTAAATTGCTTATATTGCGTGTTATATGATTATGGCTATAAGGTTCAAGTGCGGAAATTATTGAAAGTGTATTTGGTTATTGACCAAAGTTTGATGGTTTTGGTATGTTTAAATAGGATAACTAAGCATGTTTTGATAGTCGGATTATGTCAAAAATGTCGTTTTAATAGGTTTTGGGTTGACCAAGTTTGACTTACTCGTAGCGAGTCGAGAAATTTTTGAAAGTTATTATTAATTATGAAAAGTGATAGTGTTCGCCTTTAGCTACGTTTTGCTAGGTGGATCGTCACGTAACTCTTAATAATGAACGTTTTACGGCCAAGTCAAGTTTGGTTATTTTTGGAGTAAAAAGTCAACTACGAAGTTTGACTTTTGAAAGTCAAACTTGCTTAAACATTTGAATATGGTTTGTATAACACCTCATGTTTTAGGTCATTGTATGACATTATGTAATTCACAATTTATTTTTAGGGTTTTACGCGTTTACTCTTAAACCGTAAACGTTAAGTTAAATCGCGTAAACTAAAAATGATCATTTCAATGTAATCGGGCAATTAAAACGATTAAATGTTTACATCAAACAAGTGTTTATAGATTATTATAGGGAGATTAATGACTTTGTTCATCTTATTTTTATTGGCTACGTAAAATGCTTACGTTTCGCGATAAAACGCGTTTCGGCATTCCCGGAAGCACCAAAACCTAACTACGCTTAAACGAATACCCACGATTATACCCAATACCCAAAATAATCAAAATAACATCACATATATGTACATGTGCCGAAATTTTGATGATAGGACCAAGAATTAGCAACTTGTCCATAATATCTAGATATTAAGAAAGATCTAGGGAACAAACTCTTACACCATGAACAACTTGACTTCTTAACCTTGTGCAAGGGTTAGAAAGTAACCATGGTTAGGTTAATAAGATATTTTTACTATAAATACACATGCATGCATAAGTAAACTTTACATAAACTCTTTACTTACAAAATTTATTTTCTTTCTCTTTTCTAAGCTCCAAAACCCACGGCATTTTTAACACTCATAAGCAATCCATACAAAACTTTTATACAATCCATACAACCCTTTACACATCTATCCTAAGGCATACTAAAGTGTTTTCAAGCATTGGATAATCATTTGCAAGGATTTAAGAAGAAAAGGGAAGATTAGGGTTTCAAACCTAATCTAGGGTTTATAAGCTTGAAAGCTTTGGTTTGATCTATCACGGGTTTTTATCGCTTTTTATCATCTCATTAAATATCCCTAAAGGTCTTCCTAATTCCTTCATACTTTTTATTATCATTATTTTATGTGTAATATGTTCAATATGGCTAAATCACCACTAATGACTTTTTAATATGTAAAATGAGTTTTCACTTATGTTTATGAATTTATGCACTTATTCTTATGTCATATGGTTATATATATCATGGAAAAATAAATGTAAAAGTATGTTTTAACTATTTGGTTTTTAAGTTTAAACATGTTTAGGTTAATAATTAGGGTATTATAGATTACTTAATTTCACTTGTGAAAATAATGGAAAAGTTATATTGTTAAATTGTTAATCATGGACAATGAAAAATATATGGGAACCTATGGGACAATTAATATAAGTATCACATTTGTTACATATTGGTTATAGGGTTTTTTAAAGTAAACTACTTAAATTAAATTCATACATAAAAAGTTTAAACACATTTTGGAAAATAATAATCTTAGGGCTGTTTGTATTCGAAAAATTACATATATATTTTATGGATTTTTTAAAATACTTAATGTCACAGATACGATGGGTTCATAAAGAAACTCGAAAAACCGATTAAATAAACGAGACGATACGCCATTTACATTTTACGATAGTTAATACTTAATAAAACTATTTTTATAAATGTTACTATTAATTACAAGCAACTTTCATTTTAAAAATCCTAATATATGATATAACTTTTAATTACGAGTTCGTACTCGAAAGATCGATATTAAAAACGGAGCTATAACGAATAAACTACGACGTTTACAATAATTAAAGTTTATAAAAGTAATTTTATAAACTATGAACATAAAAGCACTATTCATTCTGAGCGAGTAATTTATAAATTAATACATCTTTTAATAACAAAAGAGTACTCGAAAGAATCACTAAAATCGGGATTAAAACAAATAAGTTATTAAGATTCAGGTTTAAGCTAATTAAAACAAAAAACGAGTTATTATAGCTGTTGTGTAAGAATAGTAAAAACTCTATTCATCACAGAATATCAAAAACTGGAAACTGTATATCTTTGATAACTCGTCTTATCTACGATGACGTGGACGTAAGAAACGCGAACAACCGTCCATTAAAACGACCAAATTAGGTCATTTTTACGAAAGTTTATTTATAAACGTTTTCACTTTTATTAATATTATTTTTCTTAAACAATTTTGTCAGTGAGTATGCTATATAGAATTTTGAGTGGTTTCAACAGAGTATAATTCTAGGTAGTTTCATAAGAGGCCTCTTCGGACTGGCGTATCGACGAGTTGTTGGATTTTACGATTTAAAATCGTCCCGAAATCTCTCGTACGGTAATGTCATGACCTTCTTTATATTATGATAGCCCCGAACGATAGTACGATGTATACAACTATCAAGATTATTTGCTATTGTTATCAATAAGTACTCAGTACTTATACGATTTAATTAATAGGTTGCATCTATGTACTCTGCGTGACGTTTTATCTGTATTGTTATTGGACTTATTGTATCAAGGTGAGTTCATAGCACACTTTTATCAGTTTTTATGATTTACTATTATTCGGGGTGAAAACATGCTTTGTTTTATAAATTGGACGCAAGTGTTTTAAATATATTGATTATGTGTTTGCCTAAGTAGCGAATATAACCCTCCTGGGCCTATTATCATGAACTGTCAATTGCATAGATGTAGTTGTTAATTGATTGATGTGATGCGCGAATGTTATAAATAGGATCTATTGGGATAACCTCCCGGTTTGGGTGTTGCTATCCACCGGGATCACGAACGATTTTTGACCATGTCGGACTTGGATTTTGAGGGTTACAACACTGTACGGGGCAAATAACTGCTAAATAGCAAATTATAGGTTGAGCTTCAGTGTCAATTTTGGTAGCTTTAAGATGCAACAGTAATCTGGTTTTGTGATTGTTGGCATATGTTGTAACATCACGGGAAAGTCTTGCGGTCCTGCATAATTAAAATACATAAACCTATGAATTCACCAACATTTTTGTTGACGTTTTAAGCAATGTTTTCAGGAGGTCAATAGGCACGAGGTGCCCATGGATGCATTGGATTATGTTTTGGATTGCACTGTTAAAGATTTATGTGCATCATGTTTTGGGAAATCTATGTTACCTTTTGTAATATTAAACGAAGAACAAGTAAAGCTATAAGCTTTTGTAATATGTCTTTTATTTAAATCCAATGTAGAATTTTTAAAAGACTTTAAATTATGGTTTGTCGTCTTTTGTGTCGTTCTTTATTTTATCTTCGTTGCTTAGTTGATCTTGAAGTAACACGCCCCGGATCCTTATTCCGCTGCGACCCATTTTGGGGGTGTTACATTTTGTAATGAGCAATGGGTTCGTAATGTTAGTTAATTGATGACGAGATATGAAGTTCATATTATATTATCCTTACTTTTAGTAACATTCTAAAAATAGAAACTTTATGGAAAACGATGTGATATTATTAGTGCGTCAAAGAGAAATGTTTTGCGTCGCACTTGAAGAAATGTTGTGCGTCAAAGAGAAATTTAAAGCTAGCCGCCCAACGGGATATATATATATATTTATATATATATATATATATATATATATATATATATTAGCCCGTTGGGCGGCTAGCTTTAAATTATTATTTGAAGGTAGATAATCGAGACCTATAATGCAATATATAAGTTAACAAACGTTTATTTGTTTGTATGTTAATCAAGTTCGTTTTTTTGGCGAAGAAATTTGATGTGTTGTATAGCGAATTTAAATAGAATGTTGTTTTGTTTGTATGTTTATAAGCTTCATATTTTGAATGTATAAAATGTGTAGTGTAAACAAAAACTTATTAAAAAATTTAACTGTTAAAAACCAATTCATTTTTTTTTTGTTTTTTTTGCATAAAAGTATTACAAAAAAAATACACACGCATCTATTATAAGCTTTGTGCAAAAAAGTAAAAAGGGAAAAACGCGTGGGTTATAACTTTAAAATTGACACTTAGGCACTATCATTTTATAGTATCAAGAAAGTTTGGTCAAAAAACTATATGCTGATGTTTTTTTAGAATACTTTAGGAAGGGTACAAACTTTAAGTATTATTATAACATGTAATCTAATTTGATAATAGATATTGTAGTGCAAACTTAATAACATTAAATGATATTAGTTATTGTTAATAAAATTAGTTGATGTCTCATTTTGAAAACTATCAATTTAAAATATAATTAATGATGTATTTCGTCAATGTAAGTTTGGATACATCTTATACACAAAACTGCTTAAGTATAAATAGAATACAAATATACATGGTTAAGATGCGATAAATGATAAGGCTATAAGTGAATAAACTTTAAAATAACATAATTGTATATCATCTTCATGGAATAAAACAAAGTACATATGTTGTTTTGGATAAACACCATAAAAAATTTATTAAGTGTGTAACCAAATGTAAACCAACATTTGAAACAACCAACCAAACAAAAAAAACAAATTTCTTAACACAACCATAAAGTAAAGACTAAAAGAGAATCATGAAAAATGTGAAGATGATATAACACGGACAAAGTGAATCACTCCTTAGACTCGACCTTCACATGCACAATTTTCTTTCCCCTTTTGGCTTCTTCATCTGATTCGTTGTACTCCTCCAAGTCGATGATGGTTCGCTTCCCACTTCTAGAGCTCTTATTTCCTTGACCAGAGTTTAGAGTTTCTTCAATGTTAAATGGAATATTGTCACCAATTTGCTTGAGCTTGAAAGGGGAGTTTGTAGATCATCAACAACAACCTCTTTCGAAATAGGAGTTAGAAGATCATCAACAACATCCTGTGGAAAATGATATTAGAAAGTAAATCACAAGTTATAATTGTGTAGATCTATATCAATTATATTAATGCCAAAAAGGTGTAACTAATATACATATATCTCATTAATGAAATCCTTCTTAAACACGTTGATAATGGCTTCATCCTGTGATATCCTTTGCACTTGGTAGACATGATTGTTATTGTTTATATTGTAGTCATTGTAGTGAAAGCGAAACAATAACTCATCTCCAACAATTCCATTTAGCTCTGATGGGAAATAGTCATCATAATCTTCTCCAAATTGCTTAATCAAAGTATAACATTGAACTCCAGAGTGTTTGAAGACCATATAATCAAAACAGTAAAAGAGATGTTGATCCAGTGTCACTTATTACACGGATAATTACCTTGTATCTGAAATATCGATATCGGTAATGTATAAATAAAATTGGAGGAAATAATTATCGTTTAACTATGGAAAAGTAATAAATAGAAATTTAAATAGATTCAATTTACACATACCTGATTCCACAACAATTATTCCTTTGTGCACCTTGCAATTCCATAGTTGCGGCTGCTATTTCTTGGAATGGATGCGGCCTCAACTTCATATATTTCCTTGGCAATTCTTCCACACTTTTTACATGCCAGATAAGAAGTTTAGATAAGAATCTTACTCAACATCCTCAAGTATCAAGTGCTTCTTATCTTGTCCGGTCCAAAATTGTTAAAAGAGATGACATTTGATATTGAAACAATCGTTCCAATAACATCTGCATGATAATAAAACAAATAATTAATAAGTGAAAAAACAATCATTCTAGTCACTTAAATTATATGATTTTTTGAAAACATTGATATTTGGAAAATCAAAAAATAACAAACCGTGCGCCAAATACCTAATAAAAAATTATGCACTTTAGAATCGAAAGATTTATCTTTTTAATTTTACACGATGAATTGATCAATTATACAGTATACATAAAACATATGTAATCTAACTAAAACATGATAATTATGAAACTAAAATTGAAAAAAACATAAAACAAACCTCACTAACCTCGAAATGAATAGCTTGTTTACATTGATAATAATCATATAAATGTATTGCCCAGCTATACCAATTTAATTAGGGTTCTTTGTTACACATAATTAGGGGGTTTTATGTTGTTTATATTGTTCCTTATTCGAGAATATGAATCTGAACTTTGGTTTGTGTTTTTGATTAAAATGATTTGTTGTCGATAATCTTAATCATATGGTTCAATTAGATTAGGGTCCTTTATGGGTGCAATATTTTGGGGATTTTGTGTTGTTTAAGAAGATGAATTCATCGAATTTTGATTTATATTTCTGGGTTGTGTTTGATATTCATCATTGTTGGATGTTCATGTATCGATTGTTGTATAATGTTTTTTGTTTGAGATATGATTTACTTTTATCGATTGTTGTATAATGTTTTTTGTTTGCATTCAATGCTGGAAGACAAAAGCTGCCCTCAACCGTTGATTATTTTTTGTGAGACACGTGTCATTTTTTTAGTATTTTATTTTGAAGATCATTTTCTATAAAGCTTCTTTTATATAATAGGTTGAAATTACTATTTAGATGCCAAGTAGGCATATATGAGATCCTTATACAGATATGTTTATACTCTTAGTCAAAGCTTACGCCGCTATTATATTATATTATATAGGTCGCGGTTAAGACGTGAAGCTAATTGCGCTTGTTGATTTGATTGAATTGGATCTTTTGCTTAAGATGAGTTCATAGTCTCATATTTAAATCTTTTGATTGTTTTTAAACCCGCGAGGGGGATACATGTTTGTTTTATAAAATTGAACACATATGATTTTATGGTATGTTGGACCCGATTATGAGATTGTTTCCGCATAAGTAGCTATTGTCGAAGTCCCTTATTTCATGAACCGTTAATCGCCTTGTGAGGTGAACGCTAATGCATTAAATATATCTATTAGGTTTGACAACCCTGTCCGGGGTATGAATCCTTGTGAACACCCTGTCAAACGGACATTTTGTATTAAAGTGACCGTATTAGGCTATTGTCCATATAAATACCTTGTTTGGGGCACCTTAACATATGAAATGACCTATGTATTGTTAACGTTCGGTGTCATGAGATTATTGCGTGAAAGAAATGAGATGGTTATGCATTGTATTCGTTGCAATGTTTTCCCGAGAACTAATTATGTGTTCAAAGATTATTACATATTGATTATTTTAAACTCTATAAATTTCACTCAACTTTGTTGTTGACGTTTTAAACATGTTTTATCATAAGTAACCTAAAGGATGAAGGCCAACGATGGCGATGGATGGTGTTGTTGCGTCTGGTGATGGATTTGTGAAAGACTACTTGTGGTTCCTTTGTCTTTCAAAAACAATGTCTTAAATTGTTCTAAAACAATGTCTTTATTTTGAAACAATAGTTTTTCAAATGTTGTAATAGTTGTGGTTGCGATTCTGTAGAGACCTGAACGCGTTTTACTCTGCTTAATAATGGAACACGTGTTTATTAAACATCTCATTTGGGTCATTTTCTATTATCTTGGTAAATGGTGCTATTTAGTACACCCAATTGCTAATTTCGTTGCGTAATCCAAAGTTGTTTGGTTCAGGGTGTTACAGAGTGGAATCAAGAGCCTAAGGTTATAGAGAACTAGGTCGAGTCTTTTTGAAAACCTAAACTATAACGCTTCTACACGCACACCAAGACTTCTCGTTTCCATTGGTTACATGTGAAAAGAAAAGGTATATTTACGTATGTGTTGTATGTATAAATTGTTATGTATAGTTATATTTGTGCATGTGTTGTATGCATAAATTGTTATGTATTGGTACATTCAGTCTATTGATGAAGGCCCATTCAAGATGGGATGGTACAGAGATAAGATTGCTACATGTACTGATGGTCCTTATCTTGGCCCAGAACAAGACAGACTAGTTGCAGACCTTTCACAAGCTAAAAAGGATAGACTTAGAGCCGTCATTCGTGCAATGAATATCCTTCTTCAGGGTTTGCCAAGAGACATCTACAAACTCATTAACCATAACACGGATGCTAAGGATATTTGGGATAATGTGAAGATGTTATTGGAAGGTTCTGAATTGACCAAAGATGACCGTGAATCTCAGCTGTACGATAAATTTGAACATTTCAGGAAACACAAGGGTGAAAACATTCATGACTAAAAAATTCATGACTACTACGTCAGGTTTACAAAGCTAATCAACGACATGAGACACATCAAGATGACCATGCCTAAAATTCAGCTGAACTCTAAGTTTGTAAACAACATGTTACCCGAATAGGGTAGATTTGTGACAGTGGTCAAGTTAAACAGGGGTTTGAAATACTCCAATCATGATCAGATTCTTATGACCTATTACCTAAGAACGCGAGTTGCTATGCACATCTGAGAACAAGATGCTGATGGAAAGACTCAACCAACACTCACATGATCCACTTGGCCTCGTGTCTAATGTCTTACCTTATCAATATCCTTTATCATCATCAGTTCTTCCACAACCTTCATACACTTTACCAATCACTTACCAACATTAGTTTACTGATAATACACAACTTGAATTAGGTTTTTCTCCAGCTGATGAATTGCTTGACAATTTAACGTACAAGTTTCCCTTCTCGCCCAACAATATAAAACATAATTTCCTCAAACTAATAATCAATTGAGAACCTCCTCCAACATACGAAATCAAGCTACAATGCAGAATGGCAAGGTTGTGGTTTATAATGTTCAAGGGAGACAGAACAGGGTTCAGGGAAACAATGCTAGGGGTGCTGTTGCTGCAGGTAATGGGGGAGCTCAGTACAGAGCTAGTACTATAAATGTTGGGCAAGGAAAGCCAATCAAGTGTTACAACTGCAATGGGATTGGTCATATAGAAAGAAACTGCATTCAGTCAAAGCGACCATAGAACTCTGACTACTTCAAGGAAAAGATGTTGCTGATGCAAGCTCAAGAAAATGGAGTAGAGTTAGATGAGGAGCAGCTGTTGTTTCTTGCAGGTGGACAAACCAACACTTTTGATGATGAGGTAGACGAGGGACCAGTTCAGGATATGGCTCAGAACGAAGACAACTCTTTTCAAGCTATTTCGATGCTGACGCCTTCTTTGACTTTCTGATGTTGATGATAGCTCCTATCTGCATCAGGACATGTTCATGGCCAACTCTCCTCATGCTGATCCAGTTTATGATCGAAGCTGGTCTATTCTTATGATTCATGACACATCTCTGGAGCGTACAAGATCATAAATAATATGTTCTGGACTAATATGAATGAGTCTCATGAGCGAACACGTAGATACACATGTGTTACAACCAAATGATGTTGTTGACTCAGATACTGAATTACGTGTAACTAGCTATTATGTTATTCGATAAAAGTTGTATGTACAGCGACAAACAAAGACCAAGTTGTACACAATGATGTATCTTCTGTTCCTAATGATGTAGTAATGATTATTACCAATAATATATATGAGCATGATGCCCCATGTGTTACTTCTAACAATACTGTTAATGTATCCCTTACTGCTGAACTTGCTAGATATAAGGAATTAGTTGAGGTTTATGAAAAATAGGCCTAATTTGAACTAACTGAACGAGAACTGATGATTGATACACATATGAGAATGATTATAAAAGACCGTAATGTTAAGGAATAATCTTTACAAAAGGAACTTCATTCTGTTAAAATGCAACTTAACTCTACCATATACGGGAAGAAGTATCAACATTAAAACAGGTCTTTAAACAGTAAGAAAATAAGCTCCTTGAAGAATTTCTGGACATGAAACACTTAAAAGAAAAGGTCAAAGATAAGCTATATAAACAAGATCAGTCGCTTCAAACAGTCAATATGTTGTGCAAACCTAAGTCCTTTTATGATGAAGTCAATTGGGTCGCAATAGGCTACAAGAACCCATTTTATCTGTCTAAAGCAAAGCAAGTTCAACCTGCTCTATATAATGGTCATGAGATTGTCAAGACTAACCATGCTTGTGCCTTAGTTCATGACTCAGAGGACACCCTAGAGATACCTAAGACTACTAGAAAACAAATGATTGAAAAAATGAAAGACCTTGAGTGTGTGAAAAAAAAGGTTAAGATTGCCCTACATGATTACTCGTTTGATGAACTTCTCAAAATAAAGGCCAAAGCTCTTAAAGAAAAGGCCAAATCTACAAAACCAACTACAGCTATGACGGTGTATCCTCCTAATACACCTCCAAAGTTGTTCCCCAAAGTCCTCCCAACAAAAAGTCAAGTACAAGTAAATATTTATTCTCTAGTACAATTTTTTTTAAATTTGATAAAACCTATAAAAAGAGGATTACGCCTATGGGTTTTACTGAAGGGGAAAGGGGTTTTGAACAAACAAAGACATGTTATCTCACCGAGGTAATCCCATTTTTCAAAACAATCAAAGAACATTTTGATGGAATTCAAACAGCTCTCGTCAACAAAATTAAGGAAATGAAAGAAGTTTTTGATCAAATGGAGGCTGAGGTGGACCAACATGTTGTTGATGAGAAGTGTGATGAAATTGAGAGAAAAATCTTCCATTGAGAATGAGAACCTAATTGTTGCATGCTTGTCTAAAGATGTATTTTATACTATAATAAATTATGTGCTTACTGTATCTATATTTTCTGACATGCGTGATGCTTACACTGCTGCACTAAAACATATTGCTGAACTTGAAGCTGAAAATTCTAATTTGACATAAAAGATTAAAAAAGATGATCATGATGAGATGATAAAACATTTTTCCAAACTTGAGGTGGAACACTTAAATTTGCAATTGAAGTATCAACATCTTAAGGAACGTTTTGGAAACAAAAAATCAGTGACATCTTCGGATGCTCCTGCATTTGAGTCAGTTTTTGAAATTGGAAACCTAAAAGAACAACTTCAAGGAAGGGGCAATACAATTAGCAAAACTAAAACCCATGAAAATTTCTCGCTTTTAAAAGAAACATAGTAAAGCAGACCCCATTCTTGACTTTAAGGCCTTAAATTCTCAGAACAAAGATTTAAATGCAAAAGTCAATGCCCTTCAAGATCTAAATGAGCATTTTAGGGTAGAAAACAAAAAAGTTAAGCAGCATTACAAGGAATTAGATGATTCAATCAAGCTAACACGTGCTAAAACCATTGAAAAGACAACGTCTTTGTTAACTGAGATTGAGACCCTAAAGGCTCAGATAAAAGGGAAAATGAAATGTGTCACTATGCCTGATCCTGTGAAACCAAAAAAGTTTTTTGCCCTTAGGTATGATTATGCTTTCGATGTTTGAAACATATTCCCCCCCTTGCAATAGGAACAATAAGGAAGTTCATCTAGAGTATCTCAAACATCTTAAGGAAAGTGTAGGAACTCTTCGCAAGATTGTTGAAGAGGCCAGGGTTAAAAAACCATTAGATAGCTCACTTGCATATGCTTGTCTTTACACTAAACACTCTCATGATTTGCTTGAATATGTCATTGGCACTTGTCCAAATGATTTTAATAAAAGAGATAGAAAGATTGTTATTGGCCCTATAAATAGGAAAAAGCAAGTTACTTTTGTAGAACTAAGTGAAACTTCAACTAATAACTCACAAACACATGTTAAGCAACAGACACCAAAAAAGACTAATGAACCTATGTTTCACTTCTTACAAGGAGTAAAATATACACTCTGGAGACCTTAGCCGGGTTCAAAGCCCCTAGGAGAAATACAAAGAAATGATTGGACATTGCCAGCTAAGAGTGACAAGAAGATAGTAAAAGACCATTTAGGAATAATAAGTTAGTGACTGAGAATAAATGAATTGTTGTTGATTCTTGTTATTTGCTATAAGCGCTACTGTAATTAATTGAATTCTAATATCTGTCTATAAAACTTGCTAACAATGCTTAATTGTCTTGTATTCTATGATAAATGTTGTTGTCGAATCTTTGTAGTTTGTTTCGAAACCCTCCTGTTAATAAGGGTTTGGTGAGACGTTAAAGCAGATTAAGCATGTTCTGGCAGACCTTGATAGTTGTTTAATCAATGTCAGTTATCTTATTAGTGGGCCGCCCACTGGAAGGAAATTTACTTTAAGAGAACAGTGCCCTTTAACTAGGTTTACTGAATCTAAAGTAGGGCCTATCAAACAACCTAAAAGCATTAGTACTAGTGACATTGTGATAACTAAGAGATTAAGTAACACTTCTCAAAAACCATTAACTAGGTACCAGTGTAAAAACAAATAGGAAAAAGCAATTTCTACTGCCACTCCCACTATAACTGTCATACAATCAATTGATGATTATGTGAAACTTTCTATTTGTGCTAACCAACAGGACCCCAACAGAAATTGGGGATCCAACGTACCAAACTTTCCATATTCGTCTGTTTTCAAATGCAGGTCATACAGATCGTCCTTTGGTATTTGAACTCAGGCTGTTCAAAACATATGACGGAGAATCGCTCACAACTTAGGAATTTTATGAAAAAGTTCATCGGGATAGTTAGATTCGGGAATGACCATTTTTGTGCTATTATGGGTTATGAAGATTACATGATTGGTGACAGTGTGATCTCCCGGGTATACTATGTGGAAGGACTAGGACATAATCTTTTTTCTGTCGTACAATTTTGCAATTCAGATCTTGAGGTTGCGTTCCGCAAACACTCATGTTATGTCGAGCGGATGCTTATGGTGTCGTTGATTTAATAAAGGAGCCATGGCACTAATCCTATACCCTATTTCTGTTGAAGACATATGATAGTCCATCGCTACTTTGCCTTACTGTCTTTAATAGCCTCCAAAAAAATAGTATCATTGAGTTGTTGGCATTCACCTCGGGTTTTTAATCACTTAAACTTTCGGTACCATTTAATGATCTTGCTTGAAATGGTTTTTTTGAAAATAGATTTAGTGAGAGGATTTTATCCTAGATTATATGTTTTATTGAGGAAAGATCATCTTTACTCGGCTTGTCAATTTAGAAAAAGCCAGAAATATTCCCACAAACCCAAATCTAAAAACACCAACTTGGAAGTTCTTAATACCTTTCATATCGACTTATGTAGACCAATGCCAGTGCAAACAATTAATGGGAAAAAATACATCTTAGTCATCATTGATGACTATTCCAGGTATACTTGGGTCAAGCTTTTAAGATTGAAAGATGAAACCTCAGAGTTCGTCATCAAATTTCTGAAGCAAATACAAGTCGGTCTCAACAAAACTGTCAGATGCATCCATACCGATAATGGCACAGAATTTGTTAATCAATTTCTAACTGAATATTATGAAAGTGTTGGCATTTTTCACCAAAAATCAATTCCGAGGACTGCACAGCAGAACCACATTGTCGAAAGACAAAACCGTACTCTTGTGGAGGATGCTAGGACAATGCTGATATTTTCCAAGGCTCTGATGTTTCTCCTGGGCCAGATGTTAGAAGTTTTGAAGTTGTTGCTACTGCTTTTTGTACAACCAAAATCAAATCACCTTATTCACACTCATCACAGACAAAAACATCCATTGAGCTAGTGCATCATGACAGAAGCCTGTTTGATTTAAATTTCTCTGTGTTATTTGGGGCCTCTTTTTTACCTATAAATGGATAGTGAAAGACCTTGGAAAAGTAAGACCCTACAGGGACCGAATTTAATATTGATATTTTTCATAGCGTTATGCCACCAAATAGGAAGGGTTGCTTAGGTGTTTATCGAATCTACAACAACAAGGACCAGACGAATCATGGAAATAATTCTTATGCTGCAATTCGATTAAGCTGGACTGTGTCGATGCGCTCATGTGCCACTTCAGAGCTAAGCCTACACGACCTGTGCCTATTTTGTTGATGCCTCGGGACAAATCAGATTCAGGGTCATACCAGATCCGTCCTTGACAGAGCCAGACTCCTTTATGATACCCTACCACTACTAAAGATCTGGAAGGATTTTATTACAACTGATGTTTTGATGAATACTTTGCAACTCCTCAGAGTGTTGGTTGATTAAGGTCAGTCCCTTCCTTGCTCTACAGATCTAAGTTCTAGTATGTATTTTCAGCCGGTAACACCTTCATTCTACAACTATATTGTTCATGATGCCTCCTGTCAACAACGATTCAACTCCATCATCCGTAATACAACCTCCTCATTCTCACATCAAGGTGTTACAGACTTGCCACACTATCAGAAGACAATCCTCTTGCTCTAAAGCTGACCACGATACCCTTCGTAATTGTGTATTGCTCTAGAGAAACCTAGTTCTGAGTGTCCCGTCATTTAATTGGGGAGGTTAGTACTGTTAGTTCAGTACTGAATCTCACAAGTTGTTTCTCACCCACTTTATAATCTTCGTAAAAATGGTCAAAGGATCACCCACAACTAGATAATGTATATCGGGGTTTAGGTAATCTTTCGTCAGCGTATTCTACCAGAAAACAGTTAGCACTAAGCCGATACCTTATGGTGCCGTTACAATTCTTTTACTCTTCAAAAGTCGTAACCCAATAATGTTAAGTATTACTATGGTAGATGAAGCTTGTATGGTTTTTGAAGCTATGCCAAGAAGAAAATCCACAAAATTTGATAGACTTCAAGTCTTGGGGAAATTAATTCTAATACCAGACTGGTGTTATGATAATCGCCTTCTTAAATGGATTTTCTATTTCATTTTAAAGCTTGATGAGTAGGGTTGATTGTTATGAGAAAACAATGGTTGAGCGTTTTAGTCGCCGACGTAGGGATATCGACAAAAGGGAAGATATCGATTTTGAGGAAATCATTTTCAACCGGGTTTCTACGGTTATTAGGCTTATAGAATCTTTATTGGGCAAATGACGCGCCCCCGCCCTCGCCCAGCAAAAAAAACATGATTAATCTTACTAGATGAGATGTCAAGACTGCATTTCTAAATGACGAGAACATGACTATAGAAGAAGGCATACGTTATACATAACCCTGTAGCGGCACCTTTATCCTATCCAGATCAACCCAACAACGTCTATCGTCTAAAGAAGACTCTTATGGTCTAAAGCAAGGCCTCTCAAGGGGTTTGTCCTATTTTTTTATAACCACATTATCAAGGTTTTCTATAGCGACAATAAGTTCTCCAGAGGGTTGTAGTGGTATTCCTTCGTTTACTTTTACCCCATGAAAGGAAAACATGGGCCCAAATCATATTCTTCTTGTTCAAATTTAACCATAGATGATAACTATATTTGCCCTCGACGTTGATCACTAAGTAGTGACATATTTCCCAAAGAGATGAGTTCAAAATTTCAGATATGTCATGATGGGGGAGGTAGCGAAAATGTATTTTTCTTTTGTTTACAAGTTTCTCAAGTTTGTACCGATGGCCATCTTTATAAATCAATCTAAATTAGGCTCTAAGAGTTTTAATAATAAATATGGAATATGCGATACTTCTGACCATTTTGTAGATACACCAATTGCATCCCCCCCCCCCCCCCCCCCCCCCCTAGTGGATCGCTCATTTAAAAAATGGATGAGGATCCCCTTCTTTCCATTAGGTATTCTATGATACGCGTTAATCAAACTCAATTCGACTGCGTCCAATGCGTCGGGCCCATCTCTAATGTAACCTCACTGGCCAGTAGAGTTAGACAGTTCTTGTTTGCTCGTCGTGTGCATGTGAATGCCTAGGTACCTGGCTACCTAAGCCTATTTAAAAAGCCTCCCTCTGTTGAGGCCCAACATTAAATGGGTTACTTTCAATTCATGTCTGTGCGCTGGTTCCATTAACTGGGGACTTCTTCTCGCGTATCCGAAGGATCACCGCTATATGACACTAACGGCCTTTAAAGAAGACGTTCTGAGCCATGCAGGGTGTATGGGTTGAAAGACTACAAGGAGATGTTCGTCGAGAAAGTATATGCTTCTTAATTTCCTTGGAGATTAGAACTAGTGAGCCTGGTCATCTCATCGAAAGTGAAGCAGAAGGGAAAAAGAATTAGATAGCTTAAGTCACGATCGATCATTAAACATAAAGGACGTCTTCTTCTGAATCTACATTGCCATGTCTGGATACAGTTCTTAGATACTTTAGATGAGATCATAGCTAACTATAGGGCCCTTTGCATTCCATATATTAAGATTACCACTGTATCGTGCATAATATTACCGAAAGTGCTATTGCTCTATGGTGACTAACAAATGTTTCCCCCTTCCGTTTTCCCCAGCGCATTCTTTCCGTACCAATAGACACATCGACATACGCCACTCATTAATATGAGAGCAAGTTGAGAATGGACGTGGGTT
The DNA here is from genome assembly GCA_026074375.1 of Tanacetum coccineum. NCBI lineage: Eukaryota > Viridiplantae > Streptophyta > Magnoliopsida > Asterales > Asteraceae > Tanacetum > Tanacetum coccineum. The sequence continues at coordinate 39,630 of BQNB010023544.1, forward strand.
GAGTTTGAACTCTTACTTTGTATTGCACATAACGGTTTTTTTTATCAAGCTTGCGGACATATTCATTAAGGCATTGCCAAGAGATGGATATAAGGAGAGCAGTTTCCGATTTTACTCCCTGTGCCGACTTGCGATATGAAAAGTATGTCCCACCCCCTGTCCCCCCCCCCACCCCACCCCCCGAAACCCTTTAAACGTATTTCTTTAAGGACTGGATGAGGATGAGTTAATGTAAAGGGTTATGCTTTTCATGATATCCTATGTATATTATTTCAAAACCAAAAAAAGAAAAAAATACAAAAATTATATAAACAATACAAAACCATAGAAATCAGACAAATGGAAAGAAAGGAAAGAAAGGAAAAATAAAAAAATACCAAAATTATTTTTCAAGATGTCTTCTGAAAATCAGTGTTCTTTGGATATTAACATTTATAACCTTGTGACAAATGACATTCAATAATGACAGAGCGGTTTTTAAAGAAGTTCAAGCAGAGAAGTCTTCAAACAGTTTTAATTTTTAAAACATTGGTCTTCATGGGCTGCCCAGTTTTTCAGATCAATGCCACAACCCGCCCTCCGCTTTTTCAATCTAAGGAAAGCAGTTTGTCGCCCAAAAAGATAGTTGTTCTAACAACGTTGGCGTGGGTCTAATTAATTTTTCCCGGGGGTTTACGGATCTTAATATCCATTGCCCATCCAAGAAATAATATTGCCTAAGAGTTCAGTGCGTTATTTCTGATTAGAAGAGATATTCTTCTTTTATAACCCAAATAATTTTCTTCTTAATGGATTCTTCATAAATTATTTGTGGTTAACACTGGCTGTTTTTTTTTAAAAGTGTTGTTGAAAATTAATCAATTTGGGTTTTTTACAATAAACTTTTAATTCTAATTAACGACTTCCTGCTCTTTAAATAGAAGAGCGAGGGTATATTGTTTTTTGAGGGGGAGGTATGGGGAGGGGGGGGGGAGTGTGGAGAGTTAGGGATTTAAAGTTTATTCCATTCACAACGGCGTTTTAAATTCATCACTCAAGTAACTGGAAAAGGATTTTTTTGTATTTGATATGGGGTTTATTAATTTGTTGGCGTGGGCGGTTAATTATTTTTATCTCAAATTACGGCCAAAATTGCTCATTAGTTAGAAAGTTTAGGGATTATGCTGCACTTTGCTACTTGTTCCTTGATTTATTTATTCAAGGACCCTCTTAAATCATGCCAATCCTTTAATTGTCCTACAAACTATTAGACATATTTTTAGAATACTCTATTAAACAAAATTAGAAGATAGTAGAAACCTATGCGAGCCAATTATGGCCAGTACAAAATGTTTGTATAAATATTGCGGTAGCGGTTTGGTTTTTGAGTCTAACCTCCATGTTGCTCCGGTCCAAACTTTAGAAACACACACACTCATTCATGCAAACCTCTACCTAATCGCCAACCTTCAATCCTTGATTTCTTGTGCTTTTCGTTCCAAGGTATGTGTTAAACTCTGTTCCATATCTTTAGATCTACTTGTAAATGAAAGGAATCTGTCTAAATCACAATAAATCATGTAGATTCTCTAGATACGAGACCTAGGGTTTTGAAAAATTCAAAATAGTGTTTGGTATTGTGTTTTTAGTGCTGGGATATGTTGTTTAGGATGAAATTATGTTAGTGTGATGTCCAAGTTTGATCCCCAATCTCTTGATGGCCATTTGTGCTTTGATTTTCGAATCTTTCGATGCATGACAATGACATGTTCGTTGTTTTATTGCTGTTGGCTGTTTTGTTTGTAATTTGTTACTATGTTGCTTGAGATTCCGTAGTCTGTACTTAGGATTGTATAAGTTGCATTGATCTCATGTTCTGTGGTCCTAAAATTGTGTGTTGAGGTATGATTGCATAGCGTGTTCTTCGTAGTTATTAGTTGTTTAGCCATGATTTTAGTAGGGATTTGATGAAATATGCCTTGATTAGCTGCGTTTGATTATTCTTGCTCTCATAGCGATTTGATTTTATTGAATATTTTAATCTGTGCAAGGAAAAGACTAACGATTCTGTGCATCGCTCCGATTACGTTTTTAGGCTAGCTGTTCTTTTTTGATTGAAGCGTACTATTTTCGTTTTATTAAAATATATCCAACACGCCTATTTCGATTTTTTCTTTAATTGGGTTAGTAGTTTGTTTAAGTTGCCAATAAACTATTCGTAGAATTTGTTTTGGTACCATTAGCGACGTTTGAGCTTTGTTTAAGTTGAATAAAATATTGATAGCGATTTGGTCATAGCGTTTTGGATTAATCAATTAAAATATTCGTAGTGGTTTGGTCATAGCGGGTTGATTTAATCAATTAAAATATTGATAGCGGTTTGGTCATAGCGGTTTTGATTTAATTGATTAAAATATGCTTAAGCTGGTTTTGTTTGTTCTCATACTTCTTTGTTAATACTCTCATCGTTGGCGGTTTGTTAAAATATCTCTGCATAGCGGTTTGATCATTACAACATTGCGATTAGGTTGTCAAGAGCTGCGTGGGGTAGCGGGTGGTTTGGGCCAGAATTCAAAGTTTTGCATTAGTTCCCAAATACCTACTTAATGGCACATAATACCGAGGACCAATTACACAGTTGACTCCCATCCAGGTCTTGTTAACTTGTGATTGTGTTCAACGTATATCTTATGGACCTTTGACCAAAGTTGACTTCTGTTAACTTCTGGTTTGACCCAAGTCAATGACCTCCGACTTAATGAGAAATACTCCATCATTCTTGACTTAATCTTACCGTAATCAAACAAAGCCTGTCAATCAGCATGACTAATATTCTCATCTAACATCAAATGTATGCCATGTCAGCCTATCTTTGTTGATATTCATGTGCAGATAACATGGCTATGAGAATGTACTCGCTCATGCTCCCGTAATATCTGACGACCACCAGATACTGACTTTGCAGCACTGCGATGCTGATTGGATAACAGTAATTTTGTCGTTTGTGATTCTTTAAAAGAAGCCCAAAAGAACCTAATCGTTTAGATCTTTGTCGAGACATTCTGCACAAAACACAAACTTCTTCAGAGCATTTCACGCCCTCATCTTCTGGTTCCTAGCTATCCTGATTCTATCAGTTTTGGAATACACTTACATATGAGGCAAAGACTGGAGTTTACAGTTTTTAGTTGGATGAAAATCAGTTCGTATTGGACGCAAATCTTCTGAGGGAAGCTTTAGAGATAACTCACATTGATTAGGCTCATCAGTTGGTGTCACCTCCGTCGGGTGATGCAATCATGGACTTTGTGAATGAGCTAGGCTATACAGAGGAATATTGTCAATGATCAACCAATGTCTCACATGCAAGATTTATGGGTTTGATAGGCCCAGATTATCCGTTACTTCGGATGCCCCTTTTAGGGTCTATTATTACCTAGTAACAAATGTTGACTATGCTTAAACTCATTGGGGCCGTAAGAAAGGAATTTGTATAAGCGAATGCCAGACTTTTCTAGCGATATAGGCCAATTCTAAGCATTGCTCCTCAATAAGGGGAACAAAAGAAGCGGGGAAGAAAAAGGGGCGAAAAGGAAGTAGAACTAAACCTCATGTTATTCCTTACTGTGGTTTACCGAAGTTAATTAAAAATTCTGCCATTTGGGAATCGAACACATACAACATTCACCAAAGGTCTTTGTGTCTTGCGTCATCTTGCCTGGCACAAATAGAATGGGAAGAAGTTCACCAAACATGCGAAAATCTCAAGTTCTGCCCCAACAGGCGATGAAAGAACTCAGGAAAGATGAAAGTCTTTGAATGCCCAAATTCCTAAGGATCTCATCACGATACAGCATATGGGAATGCACCTTACAACATGCTTACATGGAAATGGTTTTTGAAAAGCATGTATGATAAGGAAAATTATCAGCCTGGAAAAGGGAGGGAGGAAAGAAAAAGTCGCTTCTAAAGCCGGATTCAGTCTAAGAAACCACACAATCTTACAAGCCAACCCAAACTTAGTTCCTTCTAAAAGCAATCCAAACCTGCACCTGCAATGAACTCCTAAGGTTACTAAGAAAAACCCTTCATAGCCTTCACATGTGGTGATAGCTATCTCCAAAAAGGTTGGGTTAAAGTGCAGAAAGTTCGCAAAAGGAAAAATGTTCTCTCAAGCTTGATTGATGAAGATTGAAGAGGTTCACAATGAACCTGCCATCCTGAACCACAAGGTGTAGGTAAAGACTATGATCTTAATCGAGCTATTTAGATGAGTTTGGAAACTTTTCAGGCCTATGTTTAAGCACTTGTTTGTAGAGTGGCTATTTGTGAACAAGTAGAAGAAGAGGTCGGCCTCCATACCACCCACCCCCACTCGACAACTCCCTGTTTGTCGTAGAAGCAAGGTAAAGCCTAAATTGCAACTGCTGTTTGAACAAGCTGCACAATCATCTGTTGGCTCTCGGCGCAGGCCGGAATAAGGAGAGTACCACGGATTAATTTATATTCCTGAGGCAGATCTCTGGCAACTAAGAGGCATTCGATTCTGGGTCCCTCTGACACAACATAGGATGAGCATCCGAAAAATATAGTTCGTGATTCTCTCGTCTTCTGCAGATGCTGAAAATGGGCTCTGACAGGATATTACTACCAGTACTTGTAAACATTGAGGTTCTTATGCTTGAAGATTGCTACAAGGTGAGGAAAATATCACAACAGTGGTTTAGAGGAAAAGATAGACACCCTGAACTTGATGAAGGCGCAGGCCTGGATCAGACTCCTTGGTTTTAAATTTAAAAACACTAACTATGTATAGTCTCGACCTCCACCAGAGCATGAATACATGGATGAAGACCAGGCTGGACCAAACCCTAGACAAAGTCATGAGGCTCTTGCTGGACCACACCCTGAGCCCATGCATGATGATTTCATTGCTACAATATACCCAAAAGTTCATGAAATCTTAAAACATACAACGAAGGAACATGTTTACTTGGAAAATCCTCTAAGCTCATCAGGGACTCTCTCATCTATGAAAAATTTAGATGATGCTTTCACTTTTGATGATCAGTTCCTGAATGATAAGCCTACGGAAGAGGAACCAGGGAAAACTACTATGGAAACTAAAGCTGAATCTATGGTCATTGTTCCCATTCATCAAGCCTCTACATCAGTTACTCCTCTATCCACAACCATCATTGATCTTTCACCACCAAAACCGGTATCCTCTCCACTATAAGAACCAATCATTGCAAATAAAAACAACCATTCCACTTCTACCTCCTCCACAACAAAAAAGCATAACAAATTCTTCGTTAGCCTCTCGTGTCTTGACGCTGGAACAAAGATGTGCTGATCTTGAAAAGAAACACAAACTCTAGGATTAGACGACTCAGGCTCTCTCATCCAGGATATTCACATTGGAGCTTAGAGATCTGCCTTATAAGATCAATCAACCGCTCAATTGAAGTTGCCTAAAAGAGGTTTGTACACTAGCCCTATACAAGCTCTCCCCTTCGAGGATCGCTTCAGAGAATCTGCCCCGAAGTGATATGAAAGAAATTCTATCACCAACGGTTGTTGTCTTGAGAGTTAGTTCTTTTCAAATCATTCACCCGAACATGTGGCTCTTTTATGAAGGTCTATGATCGGTGTCTATGAAATGCTGCAAACAGGGACGAGTTACTTGCTGAAAAAGATAAGTCTCGAAAGAAGAGACAATCGTAACGATTAAGATCTCTCCTCATCCTCCACCAGATTCAGTTTAAGCAAGAAGGAAAAGACATTCTGATTATGATGGCTTAAGGCCTTCCCAAAACAGCCTCCAGCTCCTTCAGTCCTCAGCCTGTGAAAAGGAAAAACTTCTGACACTAGAGAAGCTCCCCTTCCAGCTCCTCAAGTAGAGTACGTTATCATTCTGAACAAAAGTCAAAGATGTGTCTGTGTACCAAGATGATGTGAATATTCCTCAGATTCATGAGCGACACCAAATACTTGCACATCTTCCCACGATCAAGGATACTTTTAGACCAGACTAGTTGAATCAAGTACCAGAGGAAGACAGACCAGAAACTCCAGAACTAGACAGGATCATTCCCTAGAATGATTTACCAGAAACTGAGAACAATTGGGCCAACGTACTTGCTAGTTCGTATCAAGATCCAGATGAATACAAGCTACTACGGCAGACTGGCTTCTATAACTGTAACACCCCTAAAAATATGACCAACGCTTAGGGGTTAAGTTACCACTTGGAGTGTACTTCATAATACACAGCGCTAGTTACAAGAGAGCGACACGACTCTCTAAAAAGTGTCGTTTGTTGAAAAACAATCTCATTATTTTATGAAATCAAAAGTAATAGTCCTGTTTCCCATAATTGCATTCACATGAAAACTTGAGTAAAGACTCCAATGCACATTCTAATAATCCAAGCATCTAATTACTCTGGAGGGAAAAAATTGCTTTTTAAATTCGTCAAATTAATGTTTGCTGAGTTATAGTCTTGTTTAAATACGAATGTAAGCTTTCAAATGAATGTATTTGTCTACTGTATCATCACAGTACCATGTAAAAATCCCAAAGACTTATAAAGAATGCATGACACATTTTATGTCACAAATTAGTACCATTCTTTATCCCATAGATTTATAAGAATGAACTATATGGTTTTATGAACCCAATTTAATGTCACCAAAATGTTTCAAGTATGTATATTGCCACTTATTCAAGCGAAACGTAAATATTACCATTGTGCAGTATAAAACAATTGTTTACAATTATCTCTAAGCTCATGAAACTGATTCCCCCCCAACTAATATAACATAAAAAAAAAAATAGTAAGAATTCATATGTTATTTGTTGGTGGACCTTGTTATAGTCCCAACGTGATACGACATGTTATAACGTTCGTTTTGCCGATGTGATAGCTAGTTCACTCTCCGAACGGGGATTGTCAATCATGCCGAAGTTAATAGATCTGTTTTTATATCATTCGCGTGGATATCAAGTTATAACGTTGTTTTGTTCCGAGGTAGATCGCAAATCACGCCGACGGGATCCTACACAACGAAGTAGATCTCATTTCATAACAATTCGCGTCGTCACCCTCCAATGTGTGTATTTTACAGTTCATGAGTAGCTATGTGACGTTTAGGCGTTGTATATTATGTACCCGTTCTCAGGTGTCCCCTCCAAGAACACTAGTCCCGCGGCAGCTGATTTAATAGAATATGTACCCCGTTACCGGATGTCCGTCCAAGAACACAGTCCTGGGCAGTAAAAAGTGCGCAGTACGTAACTTGTTGTTATAAGTTTTCAATCCTGCTTTCAAGCTAATCCGTATCATTTCAAAAGTAATGTATATAATATTTTGTAGACAAAAAATGTAAGTCAAGTTTAATATATCCCATAGCGAGCTTATGCAAATAAGCTAAGGGGTTAAACCTATTTGAATCGACCATTGTAAATAATATTTGCAAACAAGCATGCTTCTCACCCCATAAAAATATATTGTAAAACCAGTTAATGGTGTGTTCATGGCGGCTAATAAACTCACCTTGTGATCAGAGACCTACGATCAAATAATCTCATATAAATCACAACCGAATCTGCAGGAATCTCACGGACACGACCCTATAATTATGTCGCTCTATTGATAATTCCAGTATTAAATACGTTCAACGATGGCTACATCGTTAACGACGAAATCATACATATTTTCTAATATGTATATTATTCATATATACATGTGAATGAGAAAATCCACTTGCGGTTCTATTAAACCTTAACCCTTAGTCATTTATTATGAAATATATACTATTTTCCGTCCAATCATAGCTTATGTCGAATATTTACCGAAAGTTACATATTATTTTTAGACTCCTTTCCGTTTTTTGAAAATCCCGAACAGTGGTTCTTAAATATACTTAATTGAAATTAATAGATCAATCAGACCTTTACTTTTGACCCGCTATGTACTTATTTTTAAAAACTGACAATCATCGCCGACTAATAGTAGAACGTCATTACGAACATACATTTCGTGTGTTTGCCGCGTAAGGCCTGTGAAACGGACTCGAAAGTGCTCAATCCTTTAAATTAATAAACCGTCAGATTTTAATATATATTAAAAATAACATATTTTTTCTATTTAAAGTGTATCTTATTCCTGATTTCACTTAGTTTTGTTTATTGGGAGTTAAAAGACCACCTACAAAAAAAACACACACCACACACACCACACACACACACCCCACACACACCCCCCCCACCCCCCCCCAAATTCAACCCCCCCCCCCCCCCCCCCCCCCCCCCCACCCCCAAAAAACTCCGTTTTATATCACAAACGTCCGTAAAATATAATTTGTTATAGTTTGTAAACTAAAGTTCTGTACTTTTCAAAGTCTCGAATCGGCCCGAATCTCATTTTCCTTTTTGTTTTCTGCTCACAAATTATCCGTTATACAAAACGCGCCAAAGTCCGTTTTTGTTCAAAACTTCGTCTATATAACTTATATTAATATCGCTTTATACATTATTATCATATCCAGTTTTAAGTTTAAAATATTAATATAACATTTTACTTAGACGTCGCAAGTTTAAATAGATTTCATCACATATACATTTTATCGATAATATAAACGAAATAATCGAATACTTTTAAATTAAACGCACCCTTTTTCGGTGTCAACACAATCAAACGCACCCGTTTCGGTAATCAAACACACCCGTTTCGGTGCAAACCAAACCCAACCAAACAACCCGACGCCCTGGCTGTCCCCGGCTGTCCCACAGCCTAACCCACGAAACCAAACCCGACACCCTTGTTGGTCATAAACACGAACCAAACGTACCCTAAGTCTGTCCTAAACCAAACAGCCCCTTCGGCTTTGTTAAACCCATAACCAAACGCACCCTAAGTGGTTGTTTATCAGCCAAAGCTTCCCTGTCTCTTTTATAACAAAACCAAAACGCTTGCCTTGTCTGGCTGTGTGAACCACAAAACAAAAGCGCAACCATTAGCTGGTGCAAACCACAAACCAACGCACCCGCTGGTGGTGCAAAACCATAAAACAAACACCCCTAGTATGCTTCTTTAAAACCATGAAACACCATCCTTTTCGAGGTGGTTTACAACAAACGCACCCATATCTCATTTTAACAACCACAACGCACCCGCCTGCATTTTTTTAACCCATGCATCGAACGCCCTTTTTAGGGTGGGCTGCAACAGAAACGAACACCCTTGCAGGTGGCTGTCACCGAGACCAAACACCCTTGTTGGGGTTTTTACACCAGACCCAACGCACCCTGTCGGTGTAAATACTCCGATCCCTCCCCTTTTGTGTTAAATTAATCCAATCGGACACAAACCACCACGAGCCGGCACCGCCAGGGTGCGGCTGTGGCGGCGGTGGTTATGACCGAACACCACCCATGGTGGTGGTCTCGGGGATGAAATAACCACCAACGAACACCCCTTTCTGTTGGTTACCGAGTAACACCAAACGGACCCTAGGTGCAAACTATACACCGAACGCCCCTATGGTGGTGGCTGTCGTCGGTCGAAAAGGGGGAGGGGGAAGAAAACGGCGCGTGGCCGGAAGTGGTGGTATGGGATGAGTTAGATCCGGTGGGTGTGATGAGGAGTAATTTTAGATTTCGCTCAGAAAAAGTCCAGCCGGAAAAGTTTTCTTGGCTTCATGGCGGGGGGGGGACAGCGCGGTGGCGTTGGGTGGTGGCCGAGAGATCCGTGCTAGGCGGTGGTGGCGGAGGGGTGGTGGCCGGATAATGGGGGAGGGAGAGAGAAAGTTTGAGGTGTGTGTGTATGTATGTGGTGGAAATGAAATAAATGTTATAAGTTTATATATATATAAACTAAAGTGACAAGTTCAAATAGTATGGGGTTCATTTTGTAACTTTTTAGTATAGTTTCGATACGTATCGGTTCGGGACTCGTTTGAAAGACTTAACGGACGATTCAACTCTCGAAACTTGCGCCATTGTTTTCCAAATCATTTTTCTGATAAAAATGAGTATTCACTCGACTACTTTTCGTAAACGTTTTATAAAATTTATTTAAAACGTTTATTATTTATTTTGTATATTTCCGATAAACTTGTCCGTAAAATGATCATTTTACTCGAATATTTGCGTCTTCAACAAACGTCACTGAATAAAATGTTAAATAATTTATTAAATATTCTTATTTAATAAAACGTGATAATTAAATGTAATTTAATTATTTTTATGCCGGTACTCGTTCTTGATTCTAAAATCTTGCGAGGGCATTTCAGTCACCTTCTGACTGTTTTCGGGTCTCGGTCAAAACTAAAAAGTTGTCAGGAATATCATTCCACATCAAATTGCTTTAGAGTCCGAGTCGTGAAAACGTGATTTAGATGGTCGTTCTTATAAGTCAAGCCAGACCCTAAAAGTCAAAGGGTAAAATCGTCATTCAAAATTTCGAAAATTCTCGGATGTTACAGTACCTACCCCTTAAAGAAATCTCGTCCCGAGATTAAATTTGTGTTATCCGAGTTATGTGCTGACTAAGGTAGGATCTTATATTTAATAAACTCATTCTAAACAAAACGCTGATAACTTTATTCAGCAAAAATTTGTTGTTTCGACACTCCCCCATATACCAAAATTTTTGGCTAAGTTTGACTAGGATATTTAATCCATCATAATGGGTATCTCAAAATATATCATTACAGATCTTATGACTGGTATAACCGCATTATAGGAAAGTCTCATTATAGTGAAAACCTCAAGAAGAAGGTGTAGTCGCGTGAGTATGTTTGTATAAGTTTCTGAATGTCCGAGGACGGAGTCTCGTTTCTGCTATCTGCAATGTTCCATGATTCACATCAACGTGGCTTATGGATGTAGGTACCCAACTTACTTGGCAGTACTAGGATGTATCACGACCTAAGTTTTCCTACTAGTGGCCCAAAATGAATAGTCTGACTGCCTGTTTCTTCGATAGGTGTTTATCTCGTTTAAAGGGGAGTTGCATTACCTATTGGATAAAGTTGTATCAGTCGGGACCGCTCCAGGACCCAACAGCAGCGACCATAGTAAATACCATATAAGCTTCCACCATGGAACATGAGTATCATTTTTTGTGAGGTTGCAACTAGAAATAAGGCACTGTTTGGGTTAATGGGTTGTTTTGACATAGTCATTGTGATCAAAAGGAATTTTAAGTACCACTAAACTGCCCACTGTCCATTGTAATTTTACACAAACACACTTTAATGTTATATTGGTTTACAATTTGGACTTGGAGGATATACGTTACCATTTGACCTCAACAATAGCATGGACAAGTCTTGGATGAGAACTAGTAGGACCAAGAAACAATATATTGATGGAGTAGAAGCGTTTATTAAGTATGCAGTACACAACTTGCAGAAGATGAGGAACATCGACCCACGAGGTAATAAACAACAGCTTATGATGCCATGTCCGTGTACCACATGTTTAAACCACATAAAGAATAAAGTGGAGGAAGTGCAGTTCCATTTTATTTCAAAATTAGGATTGATCTAAGCTACACAAAATGGGATAAACATGGAGAAAAGGATGAGCAAGCAACAACTGCCCAAATACCTGTTAATGCTACAATAGAGTTTGTTGACGACACGGATTTCGACATGGATTTTGGTTTAGAAATTCCAACAGATGGCCCAGCAACAGTAGAAATGGTTAATGCTACAAAAGAAAGTTTTGATGAGGATGACCTTGCCAAGTTTCAAGAACTATTATTAGACGCGGAGAAGCCACTTTACAAAGGATGTCCTGACTTCACAAAGTTGTTCGCAATAGTTAAACTACTCAACTTGAAGGGTAAGTATGGAGCTTCTGATAAGTTCTTTACTGAATTACTAGGATTGTTAAAAAAGATGCTACCTGCTGGTAACGAAATGGTTGAAAAAACTTATCAGGCCAAAAAAACTAATGAGAATGATGGGATCAGGATACAAAAAGATACATGTATGTAGCAACAATTGCATTCTTTACTGGAAGGATAACAAGGAGTTGACTGTTTGTCCAACTTGTGGGATATCAAGATGGAAGGTGGATAATAAGACACATAAAGTGTACGAAAACATTCCGGCAAAGGTAATGTGGTACTTTCCAATTATACCAAGACTGCAACGACTCTTTAAGTTAGAAAGTATTTCAGAAGATCTAAGATGGCACACAACAAGGAGGATAACAGATGGTGTTTTACGTCACCGCCGATACACAAGCATTGCATGCCATTAGATGAAAAATTCCCAAATTGCTAAAGATCCGAGGGAAATCTAGGCTAGGAATATCGGCTGATGGGGTTGACGTCAACTCAGGAACTAGGCATCACAGTGTATGGCCAGTTTTATCTGTCATATACAACCTTCCTCCATGGTTGTGTATGAAAAGAAAGTTTATCATGCTTTCGGTATAATATCGAGATACCAAGAAATGATATAGATGTATTTTAGAAAACCTGTTAATGATTGGCCATACTTATTCGAGATCAGGTGGTTTGTATAATGTGATGCTCCACAAAAAGAAAAACTTTAATCTGCGTGCCGTTGTGTTATGGACGATAAACGATTACCCTGCACTTGGTACATTATGTGGCTGCCCATACAGTGGATTCAAAGGTTGTGTAGTATGTGGGAAAGATACACATTGTGTTAGACTTTCTGCCTCATCCAAGCAAAGTTATGCTGGACACAAACGATATCTACCATACAACCATCCGTTCAGAAGGCAAAAAAAAGGCGTTTAATGGACAACAAGAATTTCAGCTTGCTCCAAATCCATTGACCAGGGAACAAATATACAACGAGGTACAACATATTGAAAATAAGTGGGGAAAAGGAAAACGAACAAACAATAAGACCTCAGAAAACCAAGAAGATACGAGAGGCAGAGGTGGGAAGATTCAAAAGCAAAAAAGGAAAACAACAGAAGATGAGGGTAGTTCAAACCAAGTAAATGAAGCATATTGGAAGAAATTCAACATTTGGTATCGAAAGCTAAGGTATTGGAGGCATAATTCTGTTCCACATTGTATTGACTTCATGCATGTAGAAAAGAATGTTTGTGAGAGTCTAGTCGGAACTGTGCTAAATGTTCCTGGAAAGACAAAATATGGAATGAATGCTCGATTGGATCTGGCAGAGTTGGGGATAAAACCAAAGTTGTTTGCTAGGCAAGAAGAAGACAAAACAACACTACCTCTAGCAGGTTACACATTAACGAATGCTGAAAAAGACATCTTTTGTGAAACGTTATCCAACATCAGGGTACCACAAGGCTATTGTTCAAATTTCTCTAGTTTGGTCAGCCTAAAGGATAGGAAGCTCATTGCCTTAAATGCATGGCTATCACTGCTAATGCAAGAGGTTTGTGCCATTGGCTATACGTTCTTCATGCATCCCCCTACTCGTTATGCTATTATCAGTGTTTTGCTTTTTCTTTAATTTATATGTAGGAAAGAAATCGTTGCAGCAACTAGATAACGATGCATTGAACTTATTGTGTCAATGGCCTTACTCGAGAAGTTCTTTCCTCCATCATTTTTTGATATTATGATACACTTGACTGTGCACCTAACTAGGGAGGTAAAATTATGTGGTCCCATATGCTTTCGGTGGATGTATCCCTTCGAAAGATGTATGAAGGTTATTAAAGGACATGTGCGAAATAGAAATAGACCAGAGGGATGCATTGCTGAGGAGACTATCGCGGAAGAAACAATAGAGTTTTTAGCGAATATCATAAAACCATGAAAACTATTGGTATCCCACCTGATAAACATGTAACCAATGAAAATGAGGACGGAAAGCCATTGTCGGCCGGCAAATCAAGTGAAGTTTCTGGGGAAGTCTTTTAGAAAGCACATTTGTATGTAATACAGAATACAGATGAAATTGTACCGTATATCGAGTAAGTATTACTAACACATGTCTATTTCGTTGCTTAAAATGTTCTATCAAATATAATAATCAAAGACATTGTTTTGTTTCAGGCGACACAAGCAAGTTTTGAAAACAAAAAACCCGGGTAAACGAATAGCATTGCTGGAGAATGAGCACAATAAATCTTTTGCTAAGTGGTTACGCGAAGAGGAATTATGTAAGTTGTTTATAATTGTTTGTATGTGCTAATAGAAAGTGAGTTTGAGAAAATATGAAGTGTTCCTCCTGTATATGACATTAGATAGAGGTCCACCAACACACCATTTCATTATCCCAAACACTCCTATTCTTTAATTGTTTGTTAGTTGTTCCTGCAATTTAAAGGTAATATATACTTGTAATGAAATTCAGGTTGAGAGAGAGTTAGCGATATCCAAAGATAGTGTATCAAAAACTGTAAGGTGGATATCATATGGGCCACGCGCCACCATAGTGAAATACGAGGCATATAACATCAATGGGTATACATTTCGTACGAAAAGTAATGATGGCATAGTTTACCAGAACAGTAGGGTTAGTGTTGAGGCAGTAGATCTTCACATATCCAAAGAAGTTGCAACCACAAGAAAAGCATTTTATTATGGGGTTTTACAAGAGATATGGGTACTAGATTACCGTTTCAGGCAAATTCCTCTTTTCAAATGTGATTGGGTTAATCACAAAGCTGGTGGGGAAGTTCACCGGAAGTTATTATGATAATACCTCAGTTGAGAATATTATATTTTGGTAATTTTACCAATTTGTGAATTTTATTTCTTTTTTTTGTGGACAATGTTTTTATATTTTTGGTTTTTGTTTTCTTTTGTTTTTATATGATAATTATACTAATAAAAGAAAATGAAAAATATTTTTGTACTTTTTATGTTTTTGTAGAAGAAAATATTCACAGATTTAAACACAATTTGTCAATACGTAGCGATATTCGTTTATAACCTCCCCGGCAACGGCGCCAAAAATTGACCACGCGCGAACCTACTCCTTAATATCTATATATATGAATATAAATAAACACAAGGATCAAGATTCGCGAAATCAAGAAAACCGGAAGCAGTATAGAGTGTTCCCGGGTCGTTATGTCCCAACGAGGCTTGAATGGAAAAACGATAGACGATTGATGATTGGTGTTTGAAAATGACAGGGATAAGATTATGAATTGGCACTAACACTGAATAAGCAAATGACCTCAAAGATAAACAAGGAAAAGAAACTAGAACAAGAATCAAAACTAGAAAAGGCAAAAACGCTTAAAACTTTTATTACTAAGGCATAAATAAGCTCAAATAAACTTAAGACAAATTAAATAAGCTAAACTAACTCTAAATAAGCAAATACAAAAAGCAATTAAGCTAAATTAAACGAGGATATATAACAACAGTACTAATAACAGTACTAACAGTATTAAATTACCAGTACTAACTTGGAGTTAGTACTGCTAGCTTTGAGTTAGTACTGTTAGGTTAAGGTTAGTACTGCTAGGCTAACAAAACTCAAAGAAACAATAAATAAGCAAACAAGCTAAAACAAAAGTTCCACTAACCTTAATAAGCACTTAGTAATAGGAATAAGCAACTAGAATAAACCAAAATGGTCAAATAAACTTCGAAAATAAACTGATACATTATTGAAAATACTTTTGAAAAGGAAAAAATAAGGCTTTACTCCTAAAAAAACAGCAAAGGAAAATGGTTTAATCTACTCTAAAAAAGAGTAAGGAAATTTTAAACAAGCTGAAATAATAAGCTTGATTGCCTAAAATGTACCACCAAGTATTTACAGTTTAAACTAACAGTACTAAATTGGGAGTTGGTTACTGGTAGCTTTAGTTAGTACTGCTAGTGAAAAATAGCAAAAATGAACTAGCAGTACTAACTAAAGGGTTAGTACTGCTAGTGAAAAATAGCAAAAATGAACTAGCAGTACTAACTAAAGGGTTAGTACTGTTAGTTCAAAGTTCCCCTCAAAGCTTTCACAAATCATTTTTCTTTTATTATTAAGCCTGATTATGGTCCCTTAATTATTTAATAATAGTTTGTTTAAAATAACAAAATAGAATACTTTTATAAACAGTTTTAGTCAAGAATAAGCACAATAAGCAGTTCTACAGTTAATAAGGGAAACAAGAAAAAAGAGAAAACTTACAACCCCCTTGCTAACAACAGGGTCTAACAATGAATCTACAAGCTCTATCTTGCATAAAACAAGCTAGTGACGAGGTCTATAACCCATATCCAGAACTGGCTTTATCATCCATAAATTAAGCTGTGGTGTATTTGAGGTGATTTCTTCTTGCCTACTTAATTTTTTATATTTTCTTAAGATAAGCAGCTTATAAACAAGCTGTTATAAGAGCTTTTTGACACTGAACATATGATTAAGAAACTTATCATGGATTGTAAAATTGACTTAAAAACTTAAATTTGCATTAAAACTTGGAAATGTTACAAAGCTGAGAGTAAAAAGAAGCTGTAAATGACTTTGAAATTTAAACTGAAAATGTTACAAAGCTGAAAGTAAAAGCTGTAAGTGACTGAAAATAAGCTAAGTTATATTAAAAATTAAAAACTAACATACCTCAAAGGCTTACAAAAGGCTCTATTTATAGCCGAAGTCTTCATCTCTTGGACTTGCAGCCTGTGCTTCTTTGGAGAGAGCAAAAACAAGTGTGCTTGTTGTGAGAGGGGATTCTCAAGCAAATCCGAGCCTTCAATTCCTTTTGTGCTTCTTTGGAAACAATCTCAGCCATCGAAATTTTTTTGGGAATGGTGAGGGATTGCCAACATGGACTTTATACAGCTGGGGGGAAATAGTAGGGTGGATGAAATGATTTTGGCTAGGGTGTCGAGTGGTTTTGCAGGGTAGAAGGTATGGGACGACATCCAAGTTGTACCTGGGTTTTGGGGCGGGAAAGATGGCTTTTTGGGAAGTAGGCAGCTTTGGTCCCCTCAAGTTGTATAACTTGAATGCAATCTTTGCTTGGTTTGCAATTTTTGACCCTTGTCTTTTTCTTTTGTAATACAACTTGCGGTTTGGCAGTTTTAGTCCCTCAAGTTGTATTTTCTTCATGTGGATGACTTTTGACTTTGACTTGACTTGGTCTTTTCCACTCCGTGCTCGGTTTTGTTTGTTTTTGGCTTTCTTTTTGTCCTTTTCTTGAATATCCGTTCCTGCACAATACAAATGCAAACATACAAATACAATGTATTTTTGGTACGTTTTTAGTCTTTTAAGTCCGTTTTTAATGGAAAGTGGTATGTGTAATTAAGCACATACCAAAATCCCCCATACTAAGGTATTGCCGTGTCCTCACGCAATGTTATGAAGTAAACACTCAAGAAAACTAAGAATCTCCTTCTCCTCTTAAGGTACGCACCACTCCACCTGCTCCAGCACCTCTAATTTAGTTTTCATGGTTTTGGTTCTTTTGCTCTGGGCAGTCTCTCCTGTAGTGCCCTTGATTTCCACATTCATAGCAATAGCCTTTTGACTCGCCCCCAATTGCTTTTTGGTTGTTAAGAAGAATTGGCATTAGTAAAAGCTCCAACAGTATACCGGCCAGATAGGCCAACTCGTTGCACTCGTGGCATTGGAGCACATGGACCATCATGTGATATTAGCTTTAGAACACACCGCTTAGATCCGCTGTAATGTTTCTTCTCCCCGTGCCCTGCAGTGTAAGCTCTGCTAATATTTTGCCTCTTGTTCAGCTGTTGTTGGTTCTGGTTATTCTTAGAATTGTTATCCAACTTCCTCTTGTTCTCAGCCTGGCATTCAGCAGGAGTGCTAATCTTTTTTTCCATTAGTTTAGTTGCAAATTCAATTGCATCTTGCATTATCTTAGGCTTAGATGCCCTCACCCCTCCATGGATTATGTCCATACATTTCAGAAACTTCACTATTAGACACCCACTCTTGTAGTTTTCTCGGACTTCCACAGCCATAACATGTGCGGGTTTGTTGATTCCTAGTAGTAGCAGGTGTTTACAATTTGGATTTGTGGCCACCTGTCTTTGTAATTTCTGTACTTTATAGTGCACGGTCCATTATGGTAAAATTTGCACTGGTTGCACAAAGGTAGAGATCCAGCATATGCTTTCTTGCTGATTGACCTAGTAGTGTGTGCTCTAGGCACCCTATGCCCTTTGTTTTGTTGGCTCGAGCTTTCATTGTGGTTACCTTCATACTTCCTCTTGTTGCTAGCATTCTCTGCTACCTTGTCTTCTTGTCGTTCAGTCTGGCTCATTGACTTGCGGGCCATGTCGGTTTTCGTCTCATAAATAGCAATAGCCTCGATAGCATTAGCCACTCGTTGGGCTACAACCCGCTTAATTTCCTCAACACTCATACCTTGATTAATAGTTGTCATCGTTTCCTGAAGATCATAGGGAATAAAATGTATATGAAGTTTCATCCAAGGACAAATCATGACACTCCATGATTACAACATATATGTAAGGTGAGACCACTTCATGCAGAGGTATAAGATAAAAGGCAATCCATGGCATAAAAAATCACATCTACAATAGCATGATCATAACCAACAACGTAGGTTAATACTTAATACATTGTTTTACCTGAGTAAAAGAGTACAAGTTTTTCATTAACACTACCAACCGAGTATTACTCAAGTTTAGTGGGATATAATACAAAACGAACTACACTGACAAATCTATTTGTCTATGGGACAAGATGCTTCTCAAGATTCTAGATGCTAGCCTCTTATGTTATCTTTAAGTGACTTAATATTCTCTGGTGGTGGTGATACTGATGGTGGTAGTGATGATGAAGGTAGTGCAGCAGCAAACTCAGTAATGCATGCCTTAGCAGATGGTGATCGTGGAGTATGGTGTTAAATAGACATCCGTACTATACGGGATTTGGTCTTAGAAAAATAAGATGATATGGTATGGAGAGGTGGGTGGTATAGAATCATACTCATCAGTCTTAAATACCTCGGTATCCTTAGCTTGAGGGGACATGATCATCTATAGGTACAACAGAAGGGTCGGTCGGAGCTAGGTGCTCTTCCTCCTCCTCGTCCTCCTCATCCTTCTAAACATCGTCATCATTGTCGTCATCATCAGATGACTCATTATCATCATTGTCTCCTCCATCGGCAGGATAGTCAGCAGGATCCTCCTCGGGGTCCTCCTCATCCTCCTTTGGATCGAAGTCAGCAATGTAGTCTGTGATAGGGCTGTAGGTGAGGAATCAGCAGGTAGAGGGTGATCCTTTATTGGTTCCTCTATCTCTTCAGCAGAAGCTTACTAGAATCTCCATGGCTCAGAATTAATATAGACAGACGTGTAGGTAACCGTCGATGATGAAAACATGACTACTTGCAACGATTAAAACTTAACTTATATAAGTATATTATATAAGACCGATATGGTAAATATGAATATGCACTCATGGCATAAATGAATGATGGTAAGATATCATATTCGATAGCTTAACGTTTAGGTATCGTTTAGGACCTACGAGCTTATAGTGCTACCTTGCCCAAGGAAATGTTCCCCTATATATATAAATAACCCTTATATAAATAATTGTAGAGTATGTGCGAAAGAATGCAAACTCATCTTTGTATATATACATAAGACCTTCATAGTAACGTACGTACTATAATATGAACACGAATATGAATCATGTAAGCATCTAGTAAAACAAACTAATGCAAACAACTAGTGTATGTATGTCCTATGAAAACCCCTTTGTATGAATGCAATGTTTGAAAATGGTTATAGTCCAGCAAAAACATTTGACCTGGTTCCCTATAACCTTGGCTCTAGATACCAATCTGTAACACCCCCAAAATGGGTCTCAACGGAATATGGGTTTGGGAGCGTTAATTCATAGATCAACAACACAAGATATATAAGAACGACCTTTAAAAGTGTCGTTTTAAAACTAATACATTGGATTTAGCAAAGTGTTTATTACAAAAGCCTGAAGCTTTACTTGTTCATTGATAAATTATACAAAGACTCTAGTTCATAACAAATGTTTCTCCAAATAAATGCAACCAAAATCATTTTTTTTTTTTTTTTTTTTTTTATGCAAATGATTGAGGAAATTAACGACCACCAATGTATCCCTTGTCTTGTACCTCATTGATCTCCAAAGAAAAACATGCTTTAAAACGTCAACAATAATGTTGATGAATTCATAGGTTTGTAAATTATATAAGTGTAGGACCGCAAGATCTCCCCCATGATAATACATCAAATGTAAACATCACAAAAATGTAATTACGTTTCCCTAAGCTCATGACACTGTAGCTCGACATATATGAATTGCAATATAAATTGCCTACATTGCCCTTGATGATGTTCTAACCTAGAACATCCCAAATCCGACATGGCATACGTTCGTTCTCGGTGATAGCTAATCACTCGAACGGGGGTGTCACCCCCAAATAGATCTATTTATAACATTCGCGCTCACCCTCCAAGTGATTTACAGTTTATGATAGTGGGCACATTGGGTTATCGCTACTTAGGCAAACATGTAATCAGTTTAAATATGAAATGTTCACTTGCGTCCATTTATAAAACAAAGCATGTTCTCACCCCAAAACTTATAAATCATTATAAAACGTAAAACGTGGGGCTATGAACTCACCTCGAGTGAATGATAACAAATATATCACAGAAAATGCGTCACGATAATGATCGAATGCAACCTAATCCAATATAGGTCGTATAAGTACTAACATTTGATAACTACTACCATATACAATTCTAAATAGCTACATCACCACTACTTGCGTTTGTGAAATCGTATTATAAAGTTAAAACGTTTATAATAGTTCATTAGTAAAAAAGACGTAACTTACCGTTTTAGCGTTTCTTACGTTTCTTATGTCTACGCTTTTGTATTAGGACGAGTTATCACATTTTCATATTTTTGACCTACTGCTGAACAGTACTTTTACTGTTCATAACAGTTTATAAAATTATTTTTATAAAATTTGTCGTCGTAAACTCGTAAATGTCGTATTTTATTCGTTTTAACTCCGTTTTTAGTGATTCTTTCGAGTACGTATTCATTATTAAAAGTATCTAATTAATGATGTTTTCAAAATAACCATGTCTGAGATGAACAGTAACTTTTATAAATTTATTTTAATAAAAGTATATATTATCGTAAACTTGTGAAATTCATAACTCCTTCATTATTGATTCAAAAATTACGATTCTTAATGTTTTGAAATCCTAAAAATATGTACGATCTGAGAAAAATAACCAATGTTATATATCAGAAGTAGTTTATAACTTGTTTTTATAAAATTTCTGTTATAAAAGCGTTTATTATCGTGTAACTTGTAAATTACGTATCTCCTTCGTTATAAATCGGTTTTTCGAGTTTCTTACCTTTTTGAAATCCTTATGAGATGTAGTATTTTATAAAAATATAAAATGGATGCTTTATGTTTTTATAACTTTTTAGTTTAACCACTTTGTTACAAGTCCTTTATAACCATTTATACCATGTGTCTTACATACTTAGGGTCACTAGTCCATGATTTGTCTATATATTATCCAAGAATTACAAGATCCAAATGTGTACATACTTATTTATTCATGAACATTTATAAGTAACTTTTTATACCTTTTACTTATATATACTTTATATAACTTAACCAACACTCATATGGTGTATATACTTGCTTTATAACATTACCCATAACATCCATATCTCATTTGATAAAGTTTACCAAAACCATAATCAAGAATAAAAACCATTTTATATCTCATTATGAAACCTAGATGGTGATTACTATATAGAAGTTATAAACACATAAAATCATGAAAGTAAAAGATGTAGGGTTCTTTGATAACCTTGATATGGAGTGTGGTGATGAACAACGTAATCTAAACCCTTGTTTAGAAACCAAACCCTAGCTTACAACACTTGAAAACCCTAATTCTAAGCTAAACCCTAATCTTGCTTTAACACTTGTAAATGCTTAACCAATCCTTGTAAACACCTTAGGTTATCTTAGATATCATGTAAGAATATGTGTAAATGTTGTAAATAAATTTTTTTATGGATTTGGTGGTGGTTTGATGTTGAGCCATGGGTTGAGGCAAAA